>JXTC01000537.1:80797-105812 GCA_002914845.1 Trema orientale | reverse complement strand
CTTTTTCAGATAAATAAACTATTCAACTAAGATAGTTTAATCTAGCAAATATCATAATTGCATATAAGAGAAAGTTGTTTATACTCAAAAGGGTACAATTAGAAATATGCTTTTTAGGACAAATATCCCAATAGATACTACTTAAATAATGATTCCTCTAGGTCTTCTTAAGTCCTAAGATCAATTTCAAAGCTTTGGAAATCAGTTTTGTTGAAGAAGAAGGCAAGAGCTTCAATAAAAGTTCAAACTAGTCAAGATGAGCTTTTTACAGAATTTAGAATTGGTAATTTATTTCTTTTGCTTTAGCTCTTAAATTAAAGCTTTTAGTTGATGAATAAAGGTCCTAGGATACCTTATATATTACTGAAAGAATAGAATTTAAGTTGAGGATTAAAGTTAGACTTAAAGACCCAAAGTTTGCTTTTGGCAGATTTAAGTGTTTTCAAGTATTTTCCTTGTTAGAATAAGATGTCTACAATGGTAATTTGATTTCTTTACTTGGAATGTGTAAGACATTGATCCCTTTATGTATATTACATCTATTTACTAGCTGGTTGTGACGATATACAGGTGTAAAAGTGGTTTTAAATTTTGTCTAAACCGAAAGGAATTCAAGAGTACCTAGGTTGCTCGAAATGATCCTTTTTGAGTTGTATATGTGGGAATTGGCTTATTGATTGTTATTGCAGGTCTTAAACCATGATTTTAATCATGTGGGGATGTCCTAAAAATAGGGGAGGTGCTGTCCATATATTTTTAAAACCAAATGGTATCATTTAGAAGTAAATGGACTAGTTTTTATGAAAGTAGGCGACATTTTGGTTTATTTCGTGATTAAGCTTCCTTATTTTGTAAAAGTTGTGATTCGGTCTTGTGCTTGTTTTCTTAATTCATTTTACATTATAGTGATTATCTTAGTGATAAAACTGACATAAAGTCTTCCATACATCTTGCTACGGAGGATACTGACCCTTTTCACTATCTTTTCTACCGGATACAAAGTAAGTAAACATTTATTTCAACTGCTTCACAAGAACAGTAGTAGATATAAGATGTTTTCCTACATGCTTATGTGCATTATATTAATTATATATTATTCATATGGTTATTTTAAAGTTTACGAAAGACATAAGTATGGCATGATCATTTAAGCATGATTTTCAATGAAATGAAGTTTTCCACGCATTGGATTTAAAGTAGTACCATTGTACTAATTTTACGAGATATATTTTAAATACAGTGTTTAGTCTGTCTGCGTTGGATAAGTATGATTTGCACAGGTATCCTTTCCGCATAAGTGGGCACGGCTTACCGACTGCCGGGATTGAGCATTGTACTATGAGATTTATTAGGTGCATTACCTAGTCGGTCTGCGTTGGGTAGGTATAGTTCACATTGGCCATGTGTTTCCTTCCCGCATAGGTGGGCACGGCCTACCGACTTCCGTGACTTTGTAATGTATTCAAGGGCCCTATAGAGAAATATTTTCTAAGAAAAGTGCATTAAAATAAAAAGTTATGAAAGAAATAGTACAATGGGAATTTCAATAAAGTTTATGCATGAAACACGTTCATGATCATACATGATCCTTACTTACTAAGTATTAAGTCATTTAGTTCCTGTGATGCAGGTAAGGAGGTTTTCAATGTATAGAGTTGCTGATTGGCTAGCACGCTTTCTTGTCACTATGACTATATAGATGTAGATGAGCTTGAGTTGTGGGCGGTATTTTCTATGTATTTTGTTATTTTGGTGTGTTGTAAAGATTATTGCGGATGGCAAGATAAACTGATAAGGAGTTTTTGGTTGTATATTTTATAAATACACTTTCAAAAAGTAATGCCACATAGTTTCTTTTGCTTTAGAGCTTGAAAAGTTTAAAATTGGCCTACCTTTTTGTAAAACTAAAAATATGATTTAAAAAAGAATAATACTTCCTAGTTTGACCTACATAGTCATATGGTTAAGCTAGCGGGTGTTACAGTTGTGGTATCAGAGTGCAAGTTTAGTCGTTTCTGAAGATTGTCTACATATATATGATCATGAGATAGAAAGCTCAGTCAACTAGTAAGTCCAATTATTTTCATATCTGCACTTCATTTCTGTTGTATAAGTTTGATTCATACATTATTATTGGCTATTATGTTTGTTTGTAAGTAGAGGGCCATTGTATAGGAAATCATGTCGACGGGTAAAGGTCAGACCCGCCTACAGAAGGCTGATCAAGAAAATGACAAGGATACTACTATACATCGGTTGGCTGAAATAGTGGAGAGACAGGCTCAACAAATAGAGAGACTTATAGAATGAGATCAAAGGAGAGAGGAACAGTTACCAGTACAAATTGTAGCTAGACAAGAAAATCATGAGCCAGCTTCTGAAAGGTTCAGGAAGAATAAGCCTCCATCTTTTAAAGGTGAAACAGATCCATTATTAGCTGAGGAGTGGATTCAGAGTCTAGAGGGTATCTTTGATTACATAAGAATCCCTGAGGAGGAGAAAGGTTCTTGTGCTACTTACATATTCCAAATGGATATCAGGCATTGCTGGGATTCCATAAAGTCAATTAGTGAAGTTAACAAATTGACTTGGGAGAGATTTAAGGAAATATTTTACAGGAAGTAAGTGAAGCTCATTGACTGGCAAAGGCAGCTGACTTTACTAATTTGAAGCAAGGTTGCATGTCTGTGTGTGATTATATAAAGAAATTTGATGAGCTATCCCGCTTTGCTCCTCATATGGTGAGTACCAATGAGTTGAAAGTAAATCAGTTTCTGCAGGGGCTCAGAGCAGAAATATATAGGGATATTAAGATGTCTACAGGAAAAGGTGTCCCTTACATAGAAGTTACAAGGAAGGCCCTTGAAGCTGAAGAAGCTAAATTGAAGGTGGTAAAAGCACTAGAAATTAGAAGAAACATAAACATGGCAAGGTGAAATACAAATTTTGGAAAAGGTACTCAACCAGGGTTTAATGGAGGCAAAAGGAAATTCCCATAGGGTCAAGGACAAAGACAAGATCCTTCAAAACGCTCGGCAACGGGTCAACAAATGCAATATATTCTGAATCAGAAAGTTACCTATCCCAAATGTGGAAGGCCTCATAAAGGTGAATGTCTTTTGGGTAGTAGAGCGTGTTATACATGTGGTAAGACAGGACATTTCTCCAAGGATTGTCCCTCCACCTCTGATGAAAAAAAGAAAGTTCTAGCTTGTGTATTTACTATGACGGCGACATATGCCGAGTAGCAGGTGAGATCTCTATCTTTAATATCCTTGCGAATACATTAATATATTCAGGAGCTACACATTCATTTGCATCAACAGTATATGTGAGAAAATTGGACAGATCTCCTGAAACTTTGAATTTAAGATACTATGTAACTATTCCATCTGGGGAAGTATTATATTCTGATCAAGTTTTGAGTGCGTATCCAATACAGATAGATGGTGGAGAGTTGTGGGCAGACTTAGGAGTGTTGGATATGCCAGATTTTGAGGTGATTTTGGGTATAGATTGGCTATTTAAGTATCATACTAGCATTGATTGTAATGGTAAGAAAGTAGTATTTCAGCCACCTGATGAAGAGAAGTTTACTTTCCTTGGGTCTTCTAAGAAGAAAATGGTACCAATTATTTTAATGATAAAAGCAAGGAAGTTACTTGGGAAAAGATGTACTGGTTATTTGGCAAATGTAATAGATACTAGAGAGGAACTTAAGATGAAGCCAGAAGAAGTGCCAGTAGTTAATGAATTTCTAGAGGTATTCTCGGAAGAACTACTAGGTTTACCACCTGATAAGGAGATAGAATCTGTTATTGACTTGCTACCTGGTACAGCTCCTATTTCTAAAGCACCATGTAGAATGGCTCTAGTAGAGTTGAAGGAACTGAAGGTATAATTACATGAGCTTTTGGATAAGGGTTTCATACGCCCAAGCTTTTCACCATAGGGTGCTCTACTATTGTTTGTAAAGAAGAAAGATGAGACTACGAGACATTGTATTTATTGATTATAGAGAGCTAAATAAGGTCACAGTCAAGAATAAGTATCCTTTCCCTAGAATTAATGATTTGTTTGATCACATACAAGGAGCTTTAATGTTTTCCAAGATTGATTTAAGATCTGGATACCGTCAGTTGAAGATCAAGGAAGAAGATATTCCTAAGACAGTTTTTAGAATAAGACACGGGCACTATGAGTTCTTAGTGATGCCCTTTGGTTTAACTAATGCTCCAGCAACTTTTATGGACATGATGAACAGAGTATTCAAGGATTTCTTGGATAGTTTTGTTATAGTGTTCATTGATGACATTTTGATATATTCGCACTCAAAGGAGGAGCACATGGAGCATTTGAGAACAATTTTGAGGATCTTGAAAGAAAAGCAGTTGTATGCAAAGTTTAAAAAGTATGAGTTCTGGTTGGAGAAAGTTATCTTCCTTGGTTATGTAGTGTCTAGAAATGGCATTTCTGTGGACTCAACAAAGGTTGAAGCTGTAAGTAATTGGTCAAGACCTACAAATATTTTAGAGATTCGTAATTTTTTAGGATTGGCTGGTTATTATAAAAGGTTCGTAGAAAGATTTTCTAAGTTGGCTTCTCCATTGACTCAGTTGACTAGAAAGAATGTGAAATTTCATTGGATTGATGATTGTAAAAAGAGTTTTCAAGAGTTAAAACATCACTTGGTCATAGCTCCTATACTTTTTACACCCACTAGATCTTGGGGATTTGTTGTTTACAGTGATGCTTCAAAGAATAGTCTAGGTTGTGTTCTGATGCAAAATGGTAAGGTTATCGCTTATACTTCTAGGCAACTGAAGGAATATGAAAAGAAATATCCTACTCATGATTTGGAGCTAGTAGCAGTAGTGTTTGTACTGAAGATTTGTAGATATTATCTTTATGGAGAAAGATGTCAAATCTACACAGACCATAAAAGCCTCAAGTATTTCTTTACCCAAAAGGAACTGAATATGAGATAGAGAAGATGGCTTGAACTGGTGAAAGACTAAAATTGTGAGATTAGCTATCACCAAGGAAAAGCTAATGTGGTTACAGATGCTCTAAGTAGAAAATCATTAGCTGCTATGTCACTTAAGTATATTGATCGGAAACATCTTTTGATGGATTTACATCGATTGGAATTAGAGATAGTGCCTACAGGTTTAACAGAGAAATTAGCAGCTCTTACATTGCAACCTACAATTTTGGAGAGAATTAAGTAAAGCCAGAATACAGAACACTATCTGACAAGTTTGAAGACTAAGATAGAGTCTGGAAAGGAGGTGGCCTTCCAGATTTCTAGTGATGGTGTAATCACATACAGAAATAGACTTTATGTGCCAGATGGAATAAATAAAAAAGAGATATTGACAGAAGCTCACACTACTTCCTACTTTGTGTATCTCGGTACTATAAAGATATATAGGGATTTGAAAATGCAATACTGGTGGCCAGGTACGAAGAAGGATGTGATTGAGTTTGTAGAACAATGTCTCACATGCTAGTAAGTTAAAGCTGAACATTAAAGACCTGCTGGTACATTAAAGCCTATACATGTGCCACAATGGAAATGGGAAGAAATTACTATGAATTTGGTAGTTGGACTTCCTAAGACAAATAAATGCCATGATGCTATTTGAGTTATTGTGGATAGATATACTAAGTCAGCCTACTTTCTACCGATTAAATTGACTTGTAGCTTGGATCAGTTGGCTTTAGACTACATGGTGTTCCAAAGGTTATCATTTCTGACCGAGATTCTAGATTCACTTCAAAATTCTGGAAGAAGGTTCAGGAGGCTACAGGTACAAAACTGACATTTAGTACAGCTTTTCATCCCCAAACAGATAGACAATCAGAGCGAACTATACAGACTCTTAAGAATATGCTTAGGGCTTGTGTATTAGATTTTCATGGATCTTGGAGCAAGTACTTGCCACTGATAGAATTTGCCTACAACAATAGTTGTCAAGCTTCAATTGAAATGCCTCCGTATGAAGCATTGTATAGAAGAAAATATAGATCACTAATTCATTGGGATGAGATGGGAGAAAGGAAATTTCTTAGTCCAAAACTAGTAAAAGAAACAGCTGAAGCAGTAGAAAAGATTCTAAAAGGTTAATAGCTGTTCAGAATAGACAGAAGCATTATGCTGATCCTAGAAGGAGAGAGGTCATATTTGATGTTGGGGACAAAGTATTTTTGAAG
This sequence comes from Trema orientale, assembly GCA_002914845.1. Lineage (NCBI taxonomy): Eukaryota > Viridiplantae > Streptophyta > Magnoliopsida > Rosales > Cannabaceae > Trema > Trema orientale. The sequence continues at coordinate 99,596 of JXTC01000537.1, read as the reverse complement.
GTTGTTCCCATGAAAGGAACCATGAGGTTTGGGAAGAAAGGAAAACTTAGTCCTAGATATATAGGCCCGTTTGAGATACTTGACAAAGTTGGAGATATTGCCTATAGACTTGCTTTGCCACCCTCACTGTCGAACGTACATAATGTTTTTCATGTCTCTATGTTAAGAAGATATATTCCAAACCCTTCGCATGTTTTGAGTTTTGAGCCATTAGAGTTGAGCCAAGATGTGAGTTATGAAGAACAATCAGCAGAGATTTTTGATAGAAAAGAAAAGGAGCTTAGAAACAAGAAGATCCCTTTAGTCAAAGCACTGTCGAGGAATCACGAACTAGAAGAAGCCACAGGGGAAAGAGAAGAAGAGATAAAAACTAAGTATCCTTACTTATTTGGGTAAGCAAATTTCAAGGACGAAATTTAATAAGGAGTGAAGGATTGTGATGCCCAAGATTCTCACATGCATAATAAGCCAATGATAAACATGTTCATATTGCATAATAGACATATGATGAAACCAGTGCCAATTTCAAAGTAAATTGCTTAAGCTGACTGTTAAATGCTTTCGATATGTAATATTGTACTAATATTTGTTGAAGTGCTCCCATGCAGTGTAAAGGCTCAGTACCCTCAGAGAGAGAGCTTGGTATATGAAAGGAATAAAGAATACATCCGTGAATAGTAAAACTATGTGCACATGCATTAAAATCATGTCTGTTGATAACTTGGTCAAATAGTACTTTTTCAGTAAAATACATTTTTCACGTTTTTTGGAGCCAAATTCACTGTGTGTTTAATACGTCAAATAGCTTTAATTTAATGTTTAGGACTCATTTATAGCATTTTATTTGTCGGTTCTAGGTAAGCATGATGTGGCAGTCACTGTACTAAATTGGTGTTTAGGTGCACTAAGGTAGCTTAGATTCAGCTTAATCGCATAATGTCAATTTCATGCATTCTAATAATTAGGCATTGATACTTTGTTTACATTATTAATTGGAGTCTAATTGACTTATTTTACGTTTAATGATTGCTTATAGGGCTAGGTTCCACCAGATTACAATAAGATTGGCCATATGGGATTATAGGTCAAAGTATGACTAGTTTTTATCTCCCAAGCTAGGTTTCACCATTTTAGTCTACATTTGGGTGTATAGGATGGACCAGTAATATGATGAGTATGTCAAGGATGTTTTAGAGCCGGAGACATGGAAAGTAAGGTGCAAAATTTCCAAAATACCCCTTAGAACTTAAGTTATGCCATTTCTTCGTCATTAAGTATCACTTTTGGACCAAATCTGGTCATTTTCTTCTCCTTTCTCTCCAGCCACGACCTGAAACTCTTCCACTAATTTTTAGACTTCTCTCGGCTTCCCTGAACCATTTCAAAGAGTTTCCAAGTGGTAGAACTCAATTTGGAGCTCAAGAAAGCAAGATAGGTCCAAACTACTTAAGGTAATTCTACTAGTTCTTCTTCCTAGGTTTTAATTTCTTATTTCAATTATCCTCTTGATACCACTTAAATAATGACTCCTCTTAAGTTCTAAGATCAATTTCAAAGCTTTGGAAATCAGTTTTGTGGAAGTAGAAGGCAAGAGCTTCAACAAAAGTTCAAACTAGTCAAGGTGCGCTTTTTATGGAATTTAGAATTGGTAATTTATTTCTTTTGCTTTAGCTCTTAAATTAAAGCTTTTATTTGATGAATAAAGGTCCTAGGATACCTTATATATTACTGGAAGAATAGAATTTAAGTTAAGGATTAAAGTTAGACTTAATACTTCAGAGTTTGCTATTGGCAGATTTAAGTGTTTTCAAGTATTTTTATTGTTAGAATAAGTTGTCTACAATTGTAATTTGACTTCTTTACTTGGAATGTGTAAGACACTGATCCCTTTATGTATATTACATCTATTTACTGGCTCGCTGTAATGATATACAAGTGTAAAAGTGGTTTTAAGCGAAAAGAATTCAAGTGTACCTAGGTTGCTCTAAGTAATCCTTTTTGAGTTGTATATGTGGGAATTGGCTTGTTGATTATTATTACAGGTCTTAAACCATGATTTTAATCATATGGGGATATCCTAAAAATAAGGGAGGTGCTGTCCAAATATTTATAAAATCAAATGATACCATTTAGAGGCAAATGGACTAGTTTTCATGAAAGTATGTGACATTTTTGTTTATTTTGTGATTAGACTTCCTTATTTTATAAAAGTTGTGATTCGGTCTTATGCTTGTTTTCTTTAAGCATTTTATATTATAGTGATCATCTTAGTGATAAAATTGACATCAGGTCTTCCACGCACCTTGCTACAGAAGATACTGACTCTTTCCACTATCTTTTCTACCGGACACAAGGTAAGTAAAGATTTATTTTAACTACATCACAAGAACAGTAGTAGATATAAGATGTTTTCCTATATACTTATATGTATTATATTAATTATATATTATTTATATGGTTATTGTAAAGTTTACAGAAGACATAAGTATAGCTTGATTATTTAAGCATGATTTTCAAACAAATGAAATTTTCTATGCGTTGGATTTAAAGTAGTACCATTGTACTAATTTTACGAGATATGTTTTAAGTACAGTGTTTAGTCTGTCTACATTGGGTAAGTATAGTTTACACAGGCATCCTTCCCGCATAGGTGGGCATGGCTTACCGACTGCCGGAATTGAGCATTGTACTATGTGATTTATTAGGTGCATTACCTAGTCGGTCTGTGTTGGGTAGGTATGGCTCACATTGTCCGTGTGTTTCCTTCCCGCACAGGTGGGCACGGCCTACCAACTGCCGCGACTTTGTAATGTACTCAAGGCCCCTATAAAGAAATGTTTTCTAAGAAAAGTGTATTAAAATGAAAAGTTATGAAAGAAAGGGTACAATGAGAATTTCAATAAAGTTTATGCATGAAATACGTTCACGAGCATGCATGATCTTTACTTACTAAGCATTAGCTCATTTTATTCCTGTGATGCAGGTGAGGAGGTTTCTGATGTATAGAGTTGCTGTTTGGCTAGCACACTTTCTTGTCGCTATGATCATACAGATGTAGACGAGCTTGATTTATAGGCGGTATTTTCTTTGTATTTTGTTATTTCGGTGTATTGTAAATATTACTACGGATGGCAAGATAAACTGATAAGGAGTTTTTAGTTGTATATTTTGTAAATACACTTTCAAAAAGTAATGTAGTTTCTTTTGTTTTAGAGCTTGAAAAATTTAAAGTTGGCTTACTTTTTTGGAAAACTAAAAATATGGTTTAAGAAAGAATAATATTTCCTAGTTTGACCTATATAGTCATATAGTTAAGCTAGGGAGTGTTATAATTGAAGATATGGTGGCATTATCTGTATGGGATATATTGTGAAATCTTTACTGATCGTAAAAGGTATCTGTTTACTCAGAAGGAATTGAATATGAGACAACGATGTTGGCTGGAATTAGTAAAAGATTATGACTGTAACATTAGTTATTGTCCAGGAAATGCCAATGCTGTTACAGATGCACTCAATAGGAAATCATCGGGTAGTCTGACAACCTTACACAGGTTGGAGAAATCCTTATAGGAAGATTTATGTAGATTTGGTATCGAGTTAATAACTGAAAAATTAGCTGCTATGACATTACAATCTACATTATTAGACTGAATTAAGCAAGGCCAGAAAGAAGATCCTGAGTTAATAGGACATAAAGAAATAGTAGAGTCAGGGAAAAAGTCAGATTTTAGTGTTTACATTGAAGGAGTTATTAGATTTCAGGGTAGACTCTGCGTACTAGATGACAAAATATCAAGGAAGAAATTCTAGTAGAAATACACAATACTCCATATTCAGTCCATCCAGGTACTACTAAAATGTACAATGATTTGAAAATTCTTTATTGGTGGATAGGAATAAAAAAGGATATTTTCAAGTTTGTGGAACATTGCTTAACATGTCAGCAGATTAAGGCTGAGCACGAAAGACCAACAAGAGAGCTACAAACACTTCAGTTACTAGAGTGAAAATGGGAGGAGATCGCTATGGATTTTGTAGTTGGATTACCAAGGACAGTATCTCGTCAAGATGCAGTTTGGGTTATAGTTGACCGACACACTAAGGTAGCTCATATTATTCTGATTTCTATGACTTATTCCATGGATAAACTTGCAACATTGTACATTAAGGAGATTGTTAGACTTCATGGAATTCTAATTTCCATAATCCCAGATAGAGATGCAATATTTACTTCAAAAATTTGGGAAAGCGTAGAACGATCTTTGGGAACTAAATTGAAATTTAGTACTGCATTTCATCCTCAGACAGATGGTCAGGCTGAGAGAACTATTCAGATCTTAGAGGATATGCTTAGAGCTTGTGTTATGGATTTCCATGGGTCGTGGAATCATTACTTACAACTGGTTGAGTTATCTTATAATAACAGCTTTCAAGCTATGATTGGTGTTGCACCTTATGAGATGTTGTACGGTAAAAAGTGCAGGTCTCCAGTTCACTAGGATGAGATTGGAGAGCAATGTTATTTCGGTCCTGATATTGCTAGAGACACAGCTGAGGTAGTTGAGAAGATCAGAAAACACATGATAACAGCTCAAAGTAGACAGAAGTTTTAGGCAGATCCAGAACATTGACCTTTAAATTTTTCTGTTGGTGAAAAAAGTATTTCTTAAGGTTGCCCTTATGAAGGGTATAATGAGATTTGGAAAGAAATAAAAATTGAGCCTGAGAATTATAGGTCCTTATGAAATCCTCGAGAAATAAGGAAATGTCACCTATAGGCTTGCATTGCCCCCAGAACTATCAGGTGTGCATAACATCTTCCATGTTTCTGTGTTAAGAAAGTATATATCAGACCCATCTCATATTATTAATCAGGAACCACTTGAACTAGATAAAAAATTAACCTATGAAGAACGTCCTGTTCAGATTTTAGACAGAAAGGAGAAAGAACTAAGGAACAAAAAGATTCCTTTAGTGAAAGTTTTATGATAAAACTATTCTGTAGAGGAGGCTACATGAGAGCAGGAAGATGAATTGAGAAACCAATATCCAGAATTGATCGGTAAGCAAATTTCGGGGACAAAATTTTTATTTGGAGAGGAGAATTGTGATATCTTGAATTTTAAAACGATGTCCAATTCCTCACATAACATAAGACAACCAATAATAACATGACCCACAAGATTATTTTTTTTACACTAATATAATATCTGCATGTTATTTCAGTAATTGTTTTAGAAAATTTCTTATTTTTATTAATATTTATTCTTAAATAATTTTTATTGCAGTGCAAAGCTCGAAATACGCTCATTGGTACAAGTGTGATATGTAATAAGTCAATTATTTAAATATAATTTTTTGACATTTTATACATTTTATTTAATTAGAATTACCTGATTAAATAAGTTGTTTAATGTTAATTTTATAACTGATGAAAATTGTAGATGTTTCATTTAAATGTTTTCTTATTAACCGTATTGTTGATTTTGTGCACTTTAGAATTCTCTAGTTGATAACTAAATTATTTCTATATATTTATTTATGTGTATAATTTTTTTTCTATTTCTTAAATTTTAATAATTAAATAATAAAGATTGTATATAGAAGAAACCGACCTTGTTATGTCGGTAAACCATGCAAGCTACATTTATTGTTGAGAAAGTCATTATAAGATCTTGTTTTCTCCACCCGTATTCACTCTTTTCCACATCAATTATTCCGTCACAAGGTTATACATATATATATATATAGAGAGTAATAAAAGAAAGTCTAGGACTTTAACATATTTGTTTTATTGCAAAAGTTATACATATATATATAGAGTAATAAAAGAAACTCTAGGACTTTAACATACTTGTTTTATTGCAAAAAGTGCATCCTGAAGCAGTTATGTCCTTTTGCATGGTCTAAAATACTTCTAAGGTAATAATTGTGATTATTATTACTTTCGATGATCTTTTCCTTTTTGTGAATTGTGAATGAAAATTTCTGGTTCCAATAATAAGAATATATATATGTATATCTACTTGTTTAGTCAAAGGATCAAGTTATATATATGTGTGAATTTTTAGAGAAACTCTTTTCTTGATATGTAAACAATTATTTTGTGTGTTATTTATTACTTAAAATGATACAAGTGAATAGGATTTAATTGACTTCTTCTCAGGTCAATTGTACAGATTTGTTTCTATACATATAAATTTGAAATAAAGCATGGATTTATTTGGATAGAGCTGGATGAGCCTTACTGTTTAATTAGATAATTTTTAAGACTTGGAATTAATCTTGTGCATGTTGGATGACTTGTTATATTTTTCTATATACATTTTTATATTTGGAGGCCAACTTTAAGTAAAATCATTAATAATGATCATGTTAAGATGGTGCCTTAAATTCATATCGTTTATTTTAGACAAAATAGCTCGATATATTGGGCGAGTATATATATGATTAGGTCGAGTGACGTAGTATATTTATGAGTCTTTCTTTTCTCCTTAATCAGATTTATATTATGTATTTATTCATTAAATAATAAGTAAAAATAAATTTGGAGTTCTACACTTACAGTGTTACGATAGTGATTGTTCTCTTCTAAAAAAACAAAAAAAGAAGAAAAGCTAAATTATTTCAGGGAAGTAATGTCTTCTTCTATAATTCTTATTTGCCTTGTTATCTACTACTTGTTGTGATAAGAATTTATATCAAAATTCTTTGAGAAATATATTTTTTTAAGCCAAAGCTAAATATTAATTCTTCTTGTATCACATTGTTAGTATTGGAAAGAACTTGTTATGAGAAAATATTAGGATCATGTCAGCTGTATCTTGAATATAGAGTATTTCACAAGAAAATGCATAAAAGCCCGGAATAGATGTAAGTAACATTCCACCTGCAATATAAGAATTATTTGTTTTTGTGAATTGGTGGAATCCTTGGATTATATGAAACATTTTTACTTGTTATTCTATTATAACTAAAGCATAAATATTTAAATCTATTATTCTGACGTACATGAGGTATGAATATGTGGTGTATTTATATTACATGATCAGTATTACCGAATAGGATATGGCAGGCTAACACCTAAATATCTGTTTCCTTCGTGGACATTATATGGTTCCTTCTAAGACATTATTAGGTTCCTTCGAGGACATTATTTAGTTTCTTCAGGAGCACTCTGATAGCGGTATTAGGAGGACCTCTGCAGTATACAAAGGGATTTGAGATCTATTTGGAACTCGAGACCTCCATATGACGATTTATGATTAGTTATTAGTTATTTGAGTGGCTCAATATGCGATTCACGATCTTGTCAAGTAATACAATATACACAGGAATCCCAATCATACGGATATCTACTATCTAGTATATGCACATTGCATTTGCATTTGTAACTTATTGAGTTCCATACTCATATGTATTCCTACATTGCAGATGATACTGTTGTGATATGAGTTTGGAGGAGGAGCACTGACTTTCTGACCGCGACTTATGTATATGAGCATTTTGATGCTGTGGTTTCCTGATAGAGAATTTTTTACCTGTTTTGAGTGTGTGTATATTATGTATATTTGCTTGAGAGTCTCACTTGTTGAGTGTGTATATATGTATACATGTGACTATGTATAATTATGAGTGGAGTTTCCTTTGTCTTCTAGAAAGTTTAAAAAATTTTAAATTTTTCTATTTTATCAGTTCAAAGTTGAGTAGTGTCTCCCGATTTCACTAAATATTTATACAAATATCCTTACATACATGTGTAAAATCAGGGATATTACACATGTGTTGATGTTCGTTATTGTACACACAATGAGATTATCAATTTTGAGTGTGAGATGGTGATAATGTTTCAATTTTGAAGTGCAAAGTTTATAAAATAAAACACAGAATTTATATGGTTTGGCATGAAATTAAATGGCTTACACTTTTTTTCCCTTCTTTTTTCCCCCTTTTTCTCATTATGATTAGTATGAGATTACATTGGGTCAATTCACAAGGGAGCTTCTTTTAAAATAGACATTCGTATAAAAACCTAGTAGATATGGTGAGCTTCCTATACACCTTCACACAGTGCTAAGCAGCACTTATGTTTCGTATCGTTGCTCTTGATTTCTACTAAAACGCATGTCTTCTTTTTTCAATTTGTTTCTTGAGATTGGCTGAGTAACAACACCAAAGACTAAACTTGTAATTTCGACTTAGTACTTGCTAAAAGCTTCTGTAAACTAATTTACATCCATTTCGTTACAGCTAGTTGGCCAGTGCCAGCTTCCAACTTTACTATACTAATTTTCAATTCTAAAGAAGCTTTTTGTATAGGAATCATCATATAGTACAGCAGAAAGTGGTGTGTGTGATAATCAAAATTTTTTACACACAAATAGAGCCTTAAAATCAATATGATTTTGTTGTTTTAAAACATAGAATAAAAATAGTTTTTAGAGAACAGTAAGAACACTCTAATCTTTCTGTTTTAGAAGTTTCTTAGTTAATGATAATGTTGTGCTCTACCACAGCTATGAGAGCACAATCTTCCTCACCAAGCCTCTGCACCAAAGAACTAGGGAGTGGGCTCTTAATAATCACAATCTTGTTATTTTTTCATATATTTTTAGAATTCTTGCTATATGTCTCAACACATGAGATAGTAAGAGGATAGAGACTAGAGAAAACAAGGAACGATATGTTAAAAAAAAGCGAGCTTCCTCAAATTTATTTATTTATTTATTTATTTTTATTTTTATTTTTTTACATTATAGACTCTTAAAAATTCAGTCTGTTTGATTCTCTTTCTATCGTATAACTTAAAAAAAAAATACCTAATTTTCTCAAACTTTTATACGTATAAAACTATTTTTCAAATTGATAAATTAGTAAATTAATATAACATTAATGCTATATCACCTTAAATCGGAAAAAAAATTTTAATCCTATTAAAGATATTGTCAAAACACGTACAGAAGAGAGAGAAGATTTTCTGTGCTCTTTAATATGTAAAGTAGTTTCCAATTAAATTTTAAACCATTTAAAATCATGTAAAAGATGACATATTTCAGTCAAGTAGGAAAATAAAATCCTTTTTCCCTAAGGATAGGGTCTACACGTATATAATATGTATTTTTAACGTGTACAAGAGTTTCCTATTAAAGTGAAATATATTTCTTTTCTCTTTGGATTTATCTATTTAATTATATACTTAATTCAATATATTTTTAATTTGGAAAAAATTAACCTTTAAAAATAGGAATACTTACATGTTAAAGGAAAAGAAAATTCCTTAATTTTTTCTTCATCTAATTAACGTGTATACTACTGGTATAAGACAAGCTAATATATTAAAAACAATTTCCTACTTTTATTTTATCCAAATAAGCAAATAATCGAATTATAAAATAATAGAATTAATTTATTTGGTAAATTATAATTCCCCAAATAGAAATAACAAAAATAATCACATTATTTTTCTCATATTTATGCATGTAACACAGAGAAAATAACTCTGTATTATACGCTAATTGTCATGACCTAAAACCCAGGCCAGTGGCAGAAAATAAATTTAACTAAGATGGAAAATTCTTTGATTTATTTAAAAAAGGTCTTAAAAGTTTCAATTTTATAAAACAATCCCTTTAAGTAAAATATTTGGAATCTCATATAGTGAACCTCTCCCACAGTTCGTATACACCATTAAACATAAATCGAATAATAACTAAAAAAGATAATTCAAATTTAAGTTCAAGTATCATCATCATCCACAACAAGTATCAAATACCAAAATAGCATACATTCAGTTCACAAACTTAATAAAAAGTAGTAATCCTGCTTCAAGGCTAAATCAAAATCCAAACAATCTAAACACCACAATAACATCAGGCTTCTAGCATTACCAAGATAATGAACTACAGTCAAAGATAGCCTCATAATCCTCTTAATCGCCCAAGTCACACTAAATACCACCTGAGAAAGGAAGGTAGAGGGTGACCATAAAATGCCCAGAAGGATAGTAGTTACCTCATTTGAAAATATTTTAGTGATGGAAAGTTCTTGCATGGTTACTTTAATCCAGAACATACATATATAATAGTCCAAAATCGGCAATCCATAGGTACATATAAAACAGTATAAAGTCAAAACCATTCAATTTATAAGCACATGACACAAATCAACCCATACCTATGAGCTCACATCCTTTCATCAATGGAAACCCAGGATGATGGTCCTAAGTATACCGAACAGCCTACCTAATACTGAAGCCCATATTTGGAGGGGACACTTATGTATTGCCTACCAAACTTGAAGAGGCAACTGTGTTGCCTACGCCTGCTAAATGGGGGAGATAATCAGAGAAAACAAACTCCAACCAGGTTTACGGACTCTATACTGAAGATGAGGCTAGCAGCGCCTCACTATAAATCCATGATGCTAATATGGTGCTCATGTATGATCCTATGACACGTATAATATGGAACTGAAGTGTGAAAACAATCGTGCTCTAGTTTTTGAATAAAATAGGCATACTAAGTTTTACTGAAAAATGGCTAGCATAATGACCCTATTTTAACATATCCAAAAATAACATGTACTCAGAAAAGTCCTAGAGTAATACCATATATACCATATAATCTAATTCTATCATAAATATTCAAAACAGTTCTAAAATCAAGTTTGTCATCACGCATATTATAAAGTAAGTTTCATTCAAAAACGATATGAAACAGAGTTAATCAAATCTCTACCTCACTAGAATAGTAATATCACACTATTAGAACCTCAAGGTGTCATTGGACGATCATTCGGAGGGTCAGGAATCAATTCCAAGCGCTCGATCACTGTTTTGTGGAAAACCGACTTCTTAATGGAGCTTCAAATCAACAAACAAACATTTTCACTAAATTCCTAGCACCCAAAATAGCTATGTTAGACATATAATTTGCCCAATTCAGGTTTGAGCCGAAACTAGACTTGTGGCACATAAAACGAGGCAAATCTTAGCCTTCAGATTTTATTTTTTGTGCCAATCATTAAACATAGTCTATATATATATATATCAAACTTCTCCATTTGATGAGTACATTCAAAAAATACATCAAAAATACAGTCCAATAGTCCGATCAAAAAGTCAAATTTTAAATCTCAAAGCTCAAATTACTCAACAATGGCAACTTTTGATTCGGACAAAATGAAGTCACGAAATAGATACCTGGATGTTCCTCTCGGCGATACGAATCTAACGAGCTTAGAAACACCCCTTGAAATGTTCCGAAACGACGCAGGAAATTCAAACTCCTCTGCAGCCAAAAATGGCGTTCCCAGTGATGGTGGCTCTTGGTGGCTCGGGACTGGTGGCACGACGATGCCTCGCTGCCGGTCGGGGTGGCTGGATGATGGTAGGTGGGGCACGGGCTGCTGCTCGTTCCCTCGGCTGCTACTTCGGCCGAGAGAGAGGGAAAGAGAACAGAGAGAAATTGTGAGGTGGAGAGAGAAAGAGGAATAGGAAAATGAGGTGGTCCACGTGGACATACGGTAATGGACTACGGAATTTTCAAAAATTGCACAATAGTAACTCATTTTTCAAAACACTTTCAATTTTGTTCTCGAAAATATCAATTTAGTCCCCGTTTTCAAAGAAATTTTGCAAATAAATTCCTCTATTATTAAATTTGAAAATTGGTAAAATTCCTAATTTACTCTCTTAAAATCCGAGTTTCTATAGTAATACAATGAGTATTTGTTACTTATTAATAATCATACTATTTATAAGGAACAATAAATTAAATAGATAACTATAATAACAACTATATTATAATGTGGCACATAAAATAATTAAATGTGTAATATTAACTTTAGCATGACATAATTAATTAGAGTTTAATAATTCTAAATTAATTATTAATACAAAAAAGTGACTATATAACTTGTTCAATATAGAGTTAATAGAGGTGATTCGAGGACCTTGGACTTATAATTTCATGCTCCAATAAATCTGATATTTAATTAAACTCTTAGTTAAATTCTGGAATTTATTAGTTCCAGTGTTACTCCACTAAAAAACTTGGAATTACACTCTTGAAAGTTACAATATAAATTACTCAAAGCAATCATAAAGTTTGTCCATTGATTTAATCATTACATACAGATCAATCCTTCATAAATGATTCGTAAATAGAGTTATATCTGTTATTCTCTCTAATTATTTCTTTATCCTTGAGTTCTCATGATTTTCTAATGAATAACAAATTCATAATCAAGTCATAAATTGAGCACTATATCGTTCAAGTACCAAATCATTACTTGTAACGCCCCCTAGTTTAACTATATTGTCACATACAGCTAAACTAGGAAGTGTTATTCTTTCTTAAATATTATCTTTAGTTTTATAAAAAGGTGGGCAAATTTGAACTTTGTAAAACTTTTAAACAAAGCAACTGCATGGCATTTCTTGTTAAAAGTATCTTTACAAAATGTACAATCAAAAGAAGTTTTCACCAGTCTATTTTGCCATCAGTGGTAGTATTTATATTATACCAAAATATCTGAAACCAATAAAAATGTCGCCCACAGGTCAAGTTCGTCCACATCTGTATGATCATGGTGACAAAAAGCAAGCCAGGCAACCAGCTAGTCAACACCAAAATGTACCTCCTCATCTGCATCACAAGACTAAAATGAGCTAAAGCTCATTAAGTAAAAACTATGCATGCTTATGTATGCTTTAAAATCCCATAAAGTTCCCATTGTACCCTTTTCTTTCTTAAACATTTGAGTCTATGTATTTTCCTTAAAAATTATTCATAGTTGGGCCCCTTAACACACTGCTAGTCCCGTAAGTCGATAGTCCGTGATAACATTGGGCAGAAACTCTGGCCAAGAGTAAAAATAAGGTGCGACCATCATGTGAGGTTTTTGAAAACTCCTTCCCTCATCAAAGGGGCATCCCACACCGCGCTAATATTGTCCCGCTTCAACGAGACACATCATAAGATCTGTAAGTCCCGCTTCAACGAGAGAGTCTATGTCAACAGACTTACCTACCTATCTCCGACAGACTAGCTATTGTACTTAAAACTTATCTTATAAAATTGGTACAATAGTACTTACTTTTAAATATCTTGTAATAAAATTTTCAATTTTCATGCAAGACGTGCCATACACATGCTATTTTATAACTTTCAAGAATAAGTAAGTTTCACATAATGACATCTTTCATGTACTTCTTGTGATGCAGTTGTAAGTCTTTACTTACCTCCTATCCTGAATAGAAATTATTAGTAGAAAGGGTCAATATCCTCAAGAGATTGGTGTGCTAATCACCTGTCATAAATTACTGTTATTCTAGATGCACATTTTGTCAAAAGAATGCATCAAGATACTTAAATAAGACTGAAATCAGAACTTTCACCAATTTAGGAAACTTGAATTTAAAATGACTCGGAAGTATATAAATCACTTAGGGCACCTAATAGTCAATAACTAGTATTGAAAAACTGTTCAAAAGTATTAAAATATGAATACTAGTTCATTAGTACAAAAATGATCCAAAATGGCTCATAATCTGGTAAAACTAGTCCAATTGCCTCTAAATGGTACCATTTTATTTTAAAAATATTTGAACAGCACCTCTCCTATTTATAAGACATTTCCACATGATTAAAATCATAGTTTTAAACCTGTACACATCAAAAGAAATATATAGGATAACATAAAAATACATTTGAAATCTTTTTCGGTTTAGACAAGTTTAAAACAATTTGTACACTTGTCTATGGCTAAAAACAGCAACTAAATTAATGGAATAAATAATAGAATCCATGACATATTCATTGCAAGGTTAGGAAATCAGATTACAAATATAGAAAATTTAATTTACTACACCTAAAAACACTTAATTCCCTAAATAGCAAACTTTGGGGCTTTAGGTATAACATTAATTCTCCACTTAAATTTTATATTCCCAGCAATATATAAGGATTCCTAGAACTGTTATTCATCAAATAATAGCTTAGGTTTAAGAGCTAAAATAAAAGAAATTAACTATAAGTTCAAAATCCTACATAATGCTCACCTTGATTAGTTTGGGCTTTTTCTGAAGTTCTTACCTTTTACCTCCACCAAACTGATTCCCAAGGCTTAGAATTAGATTTTAGGACTCAAGAGGACCTGAAGGAACCATTATTTAAGTGGCAGCAAGTGGAGAATTGAAATTAAAGAAAAAGACATAGGAAGAACAACTAGTAGAATTACCTTGACTAGTTTTGATCTATTTTGCTTTCTAGAGCTCCAGTTTGAGTTCTACCACTTGAAAAACTCTTGGAAATGGTTAAGGGAAGTTGAGAGAAGTCTAAAACTGAGTTGGAGAGTCTCAGGTCATGGTTGGAGAGAAAGGGAAAGCAAATGACCAGATTTGGTCTAAAAGTGATACTTAATGACTAAGAAATGGTATAACTTAAATTCTAAGGGGTATTTTGGGTATTTTGCTCATTGCTTTCCATGTGTCCAGCTCTAAAACATCCTTAACATAGTCACCACGTTACTGGTCACTCCTATACACCCAAGTGTAGACCAAAATGATAAAACCTAGCTTAGGAAGTGAAATCTAGTCATACTTTGACTTATGATCCTATATGGCCAATCTTATTGTAATTTCATGGAACCTAGCCCCGTAACCAATCATTAAAAATAAAAATAAGTCAATTACACTCCAATTAACATTGCAAACATAGTATTAGCACTCAATTATTAGAATGCACAAAAACGACATTATGCGATTAAGCTTAATCTAAGCTAGCTTAGTGCAACTAAATACGAATTACTGTCTTGAATGACACCTCATGCATACCTGGAACCACCAAATAAAATTCTATAAATGAGTCCTAGACATTGAATTAAGCCTATTTGACGTGTTAAACACACAGTGAATTCGGCTCCGAAGTGCGTGAAGATTACATTTTACCAAAAAACTACTATTTGACCAAGTTATCAACAAACATGATCTTAATGCATATGCACATAGTATTGCTTTTATAATTATATTCTTTGTTCCTTTCACACACCAAGCTCTCTCTCTGAGGGTACTGAGCCTTTACACTACATCGGGACACTTCGACAAGTATTAGTATAATAACATGTATGTAAATGCACATAACATAATAAATAAGCATGTTACTATAAAAGTGGTATTAATGAATTCTAGACGCCTAATATGCAATTAGAACATGTTTATTATTGGCTTAGTATGCATGTGAGAATCTTGGGCACCACATTACTCAAGGAAATCATTTTTCTAGCTTTTATTAGGAATGAATAGATTCTATATTTTTAATTAATATTCCCAATTATCTATATTATCATGTCTCCAACATACAAGGATTTGGTCCAATATAAATACATATGTTACTGAATATACCAAGAGACATAAAAATATAAATAGAAATCTATTAATTACTCAGGATTAAGATATTCAAATTTATCTGGTCCAGTCCTCTATAATCTCATTATATAAAGTACCATTATTTAATGTCACTACATAGATCCAGCAGTAGTTCAACTGTGCACGCTAAGGTGAGGACCTCCAGAGCACTCGTGGCAACCAACAAGTCCAGTAGATCTTCAGGCCATCTACTTCCACAAATTACAAAAGCCATAGTAGTAAAAGAAGAAGAACCCACTTGTGTCAATTTTATACTAGACCACCGAGACATGTTTTTCTGGGAACTGAAATGCAAACAGTCATCTTTTGAGTTCGAAGTTGCCCAGCGGCCACCACCCCAACGCTTTCCCTCATCTTCTGCCTAGTCTCTACGCCTATTAGAGAACAGTCTCCACTGCCCTACTCGCGGTGCCTAGCTCTACTCGCCACCAGTCCGCTTGCTCAGCTCCAAGGTTTGTATTTAAAATCTTTACTCAATGCTTGGTTGCTGAGAATTTTGTCCGATTTTATTGACATTTAATCAACAATGAAGACAAGTTGGGTATTTTGTAATCCTTTGGAGGCTTGATTTTTATTGTGGTGCTTGGAACTATAAGAACTTCGTTTTTCTCATAAGGTGTTTAATAATTTCTTGAGAGAGTAATTACATAACCCCCCATAAAACTATGCACCTGTGTAATGTCAGCCATCCGCTCGACGAAATCAGTATAGTTTCAAGAAATTGTGGTAGTGTTTTGGTGGTGGAGCTGTGATTTATGGGTTTGTTGCCTTCGCTGCACCCTTTATATGATTGGTTGGTGCTCGAGTCGGTTGCGTAGGTATTTGGCCGTGCTCTCAGGCATGGTCGATGAAATTGTAGGCCACCATGACCTATTTTCTTTTCACAAAAAGTATGATAAGGATGTGTTTACAAGTGGTGTGATTGAGACTACGAGTAATTCTTCAAAGCTTAGAAATCCTAGTATTTCTTTTGCCAAGGTTGTAGGGAATTTCAATGCTAATTCTTTGAATGGTGATTCTAAGAATTTGAATGGTGTTATAGATGGTTAAAAGTCTCCTTTTCTTGATCACTCTAATGATGTTATAGCAGCCTCTCAACCTACTTTGAAAGGAAATTACGTGTGTATTAAGGTCAATGAAATGGTATTAAGAGACAGGTTAAACTTGCGTAAATTCTCTCTTATTGGACGTGTTTTTCTGTCTATGGGAGATGCTCCATGGAAGCTAGTCGATCTTTGTATGAAACTCCAATCTTTATGTAATTTGCCTCCCACATAGAGGTTGATTTCTCTTGGAAAATGTTTCTTTCATATCTTGCTAAACTTGGTGGAATAAGTTCATTGAATCTTAAGCCTAGGGTTCTTAGGTTATAGTCTTGGCATTAGAACTTCAGTCCCAACACGTAATATTCTACAAATGCTTAGGTTTGGGTTAGATTTCATAAATTACCATAGGTTTATCGGGATAAGCTTCTCCATTCTGATTTGGCTCGTGGAGTGGATATGCCCATTAGATTTTATGAGATGATCTTAAAAGGTGATTTTAGCCATTTTGCAAGGATTCTTATAGATATTGATTTGTCACAACCTCTTTCAGATTCACTTATGTTTGAGGTATGGGAGGATTGCTTGTTTTTTCTTTTATCTTACAAGAATTTACCGGCCTTCTACTTATCATGCAATACAATTGGTCATACAGTTGATGCTTGTAAATGTTGGGTTAAGGCCTCAATAGAAACTAAGGATAAAGGTTTTGTTAAAGAGCGGGATCAGTCATGTTCGCATAAAAAGATTTATAGACTGATCACTAAGTCACCAGTAAAGAATACTGCTGTGCCTATTCAAAATGCTTTTTCACTATTGAGAAAAGATCTTACTGCGGAAGAAAAGGTTGACGTTGTTGAGGATGGCATGGGGAATAAGAATCTTTGTGCTGTCGAAATCCTTGGTGATGATCATGTTGATTCGTATATTGTTGGTCAAACAGTTCGTCCAGATTCTCCTAGTAATCTTTCTAATAAGATAGAGGATTTGGATCTGAAGCTAGTTTTTGGTAAAAAGGATGGGGATGACAACAATGTCAATATTGCAATTGATCCTATTAGTAAAAAGGATAGGAATGTCGCTAATCACGATGTGTCTGATGATTCTAGCACGACTGGAGCTACTTCTAGAAGGGCAAGATTATAAACTTCAGTGTTACCTCCTCAGGTTGCTCAATGACTTGTTTATAAACGAAGGTAATTTTCTCGAATTTTAGAGGTATTTCCAATAGGAATACCCAAGTTGTTTTAGAGACTTTTGTTTTCGTTATAGACCTAATATGGTGTGTTTGGCTGAGCCGCTTTGTTCTTTTGATGCTATTTTTGATTCTCTTTAGGCTGGTCTTGGTTTGACTTTGGTTTGCACTAATGGGATGGACACTCCAACTATTTGGATTTTTGCTTCAATTAGACTTCAAATGCTGGTTGTCTTCTGTAACCACACTCAAAATGTCTTTCTTGATGTTGTGGTGGGTTTGCTAACGATTTGATACTCCTTTGTCTATAGTGCTTCATCTTATTCTTCCATAAGGGATTTATGGAGTTCCCTTTTGGATATGGCCACTCCTCTTTGGTGTGTTATGGGTGATTTTTGTGTTGTATTGGGCTCTTATGAGACTATTGGTGTTGCCCACTCTACTTCTTGTTTTGAATTTACTGGTTTCTTGGTTGCCTCTTTATTAGTTAATTTGGATACTAGAGGGTCTTTTTACACTAGAGTTGGTAAGGGAGCGAGAGGTCTTGTGTTCTACTTGGTTTGTCGATCTTTGGTCTTCTCTGTCTTGTAGCACTTTACCTCGACTTTATTCTGATTATTATCCTCTCCTTCTATTGGGGAGGGATTTGGGATTTTCTCGTCCTTGACTCTTTTGTTTCCTGATTGTTTGGGTCGAGGACCCTGTTGAGATATTTGTCCTAAAAAGCATATTTTCAATTATACCCTTTGAGTATAAATAATTTTCTCTTATATGCAATTATGATATTTGCTAGATTAAACTATCTTAGTTGTATAGTTTATTTATCTGAAAAAGATTCCATGACTTTGTTTGTGTATAAAGAAACAAACATGATTAAGTGTTAATTATGGGGAGACTTGTTTCTTTATCTAAGTCTAAATGAATTAGTTCACAATCTATAAATAAAGATGGAATACTTTATTTACTACAGGTTGTAGTGTTTGTCTATCTCAACAGGAATGATGTGTCTCAAATCATTGAAGTATGTGACTTCTGATAGAAACACTAGTACAACATAAATAAGTTATGTGTATTGAACTGGACCAGGCAATATAAAGAATTGGAGTGCCGTAACTCAATTCTTATATTACCA
>JXTC01000537.1:68289-80566 GCA_002914845.1 Trema orientale | reverse complement strand
AAGTTGGTATTTTTATAAATAAGTTTCATGGGTTGGACATATTTATAAAAATACACCCAAAGCCCAAATTGGAGAACAAGCCCAATCCTAGTTGGACTAGGGTTAGCAGTTTTTGGCCTCATATATATAAGATACATGAGAGAAAAAACTGCACAGTAACACATAGAGTGCTACACGCATAAGGCATTGAGAGAGAGAGAGTTTTCGGCCACCCTAGGCTGAGAGGAGAGAAAAAGTTTCTTGCAACCTCACACTCTCATCTCACGTCCCGGTGTTCCATAGGATCAAGAAGGTGTTCTTGATCGTTCTCCAACGAAGGATTCAATTTGGTGCCCACTCACCTCATTAACCAAGAGCAAGAGGATAGGCAAGAAGATCTAGGGTTGGAGGTTTGATCATCATCAACAAGGAGTTCAAGAAGGAGCACGTTACAAGAGGTAAACCCTAATCTCATCTCTAGGGTTTGTGCATCTAGATTTAATTTATGTTATACATGATCCTGTATATGATATGTGCATGTAATATGATTATGAAAATAGTTTTCATGTAAAAATTTTTAAAACCTAAATCCGCTAATTATTCCGCTGCATTCATGATGTGATCATGTGTTTTTTCATAGTTTACATGTATGAATGATTTTTTCCATAAGTCTTAGGCAAATTCCAGCAGACCCCACCTTATTAGACTTGGTTTTTGGTTTTTGGTGTTCTTTGGTTTCTGGTTGTCCTACCTCTCGTCTCTTGAGGAAACTCAAGCTTCTCAAGACTTTTCTTCGCACTGGAATTAGGTGGTTTTTAGAGATTTGTCTTCCAGAGTTAACAGAGCTACTAATAGGGTTACAAAGATTCAGAATAGGCTGCAGGCTAACGGTTTTTCTGAGAAGGTTTTTTATAAAGAGGCAGATGCTTTGGTTGCCCTTGATAATGCCTTAACCTTGAAACATTCTTTAGTGAGAGATAAATGTCGAATTAAATGGCTAAAAAGAGGGGATCAGAATACTTCATTTTATCTTACGACTCTTAAAAGGCGTAAAGCCAATAAGTCTTTATCTTCTCTGGTAATTGATGATGAGGTAGTGACTAACCTAGTTCGTATTACTACTCATGCTATTGATTATTACACTTCCCTGTTCTTTGAGCCATCTTATTATTCAGGTGATTTTTCTATTGTTCGTGAACATGTTCCCTGTTTGATTACCCTGTTGGATAATACTACTTTGTTGTGCCTTCTGCTTGAGCAAGAAATTCCAAATACTGTTTTTGATATGGATCCCCTTCTAGTACGCCAGGACCAGATAGATATACTAGGAAATTTTTTCGCTCTTGTTGATGTATTGTAGGCAACAGTTTTGTTTCAGCAGTTCAGAAGTTCTTCAGCACTGGTAAGATGTTCCCTATCGTTAACTCAAATTTCATAGTTCTTATTCCAAAGGTCAATGAAGCATATAAAATAGAGCAGTTTCGCCCTATAGCTTTGGGGAATTTCTCTTTCAAAGTTATCACTAAAATCCTTGCTTCTAGACTAGGTCCTATTAGTTCTCGAATTATCTCTTCGAATTAGTTTGGTTTTGTCCAAGGTAGACAAATGGGTGACTGTATAATGGGAGCCTCAGAATATAACAACTCTTTTAGAAATTCGGCTTTCGGGTGTCATATTGCTTTAAAAATTGACATTTGCAAGGCTTTTGACTCTATTGGTTGGTCTTTTGTTCTGGAGGTTCTTCGGTCTTTTAGCTTTTCAGCTGTCTTCATCGATTGGGTTTCGACTATTTTCAATTTAGCTCGCATTTCTATGCTTCTTGATGGACTCCTCATGGCTTCTTTCCTTGCTTCGAGGAGTCAGGCAAGGTCCTCTTTCTCTTTTACCTTTTTGCTTAGCTGAGGACATACTTGGCCTATTTATTCAGTTCAAGAGCTATTGATTCTATCTCGTTACCTCATGGTAAGAGTGCTTTGACTTATTTTTTATATACAGATGATGTGCTTATTTTCAGTAGAGCTTCCCCTAAGAATATGAGAGCTATTCACTCGGCCTTTGAGTTATATGGGTCTCTTTTAGGACAACTGGTTAATTAGGAGAAGTAACATATCTACTTTGGTAAGGGTATTTCCTCTGCCAGAATTAGGCATTTACTTTCTATTTGTGGTATGAAGCGAGGTGGAGAGTCATTGTATTGCTTGGGGGTTCCTTTGTTTATGGGTGTTCCTAGACAAAGGTGGTTGACTCATTAGATGGACAGTTTGTTGGCTAAATTTCATTGTTGGATAGGTTTATCTCTTTATTTGGTCAGCAGAGTAGCTTTAGTAAGTTCCGTGATTCATGGATCACTTCTTCATTCATTTTAGATTTACAAATGGGCAAGTTCTTTGTTACAAAAAATGACAAAGGAAATCTATAATTTTATTTGGTCAGGCTCTATGGCACAAAAGAAGTATGTTCAGGTTTCTTGGAAGAAATGTTGTCGTCCTAAGGAGAAGGGTCGTTTAGGTCTTCATGATTTATCTCTGCTTAACAAAGCCCTGCTTAAAAAGTTCGCTTGGAGAATGATGACTATTGACTCTGATTTACTCCTCTATCTTCGTGCTTCCGTCTTTAGAGGTAATGGTGATTTCAAGTATCAGATTAAATCCTCTATTTGGACGAGATTTCATCCTATATGTAAGGATTTCCATGAAGAGTCTCATTGGTTGGTTGGTAAGCATTCCAAAGTTGAGTTTTGGACTGATAATTGGTTGGGTTCCCCTTTCTGCTTTAGAAGATTGCTTTTCGGCCATTGCAGTTACAATTGAGTCAACTGTGTGTTTAGATTGTCCAGATACCTTATTTTGGATGGATTCTCTGGATGGTTTGGCTACTTGTTCTGATGCATATGTCTCCATCTCTAGTTTTGCAGATGATTGTTCTTGGGGAAATTAGATTTGGTGTTCTTTTATTCCTCCTTCGAGGTCAGTTTTACATTGGAGTAACTCTTCATGATCAGCTTCCTACTGTGGCTTCATTGAAGAGGCGAGGTTTTAATCTCCCATCTTGTTGTTTCTTTTGTTGCTCTTCCATAGAGGATTTGTCATATTTATTCTTTTAATATCTTTTTGCCTAATAGCTTTGGTCAGTTTTGTCATCTATCTTCCATACTCCTATTTTTCTAGAGGGCACTATGCTGGATCTTTGAGATAAAGCACAACATTATTCTTTGAGTCCAAAACCTAGTTTTTTCTCGAAAGTTTGTCTAACTTCTATTTTTAGGATTATTTGGCATTTCTAGAATTTAGCTATTTTTGAGGATAAGAAGCCTTCCGTTACTTCTGCATTAGTGCTCTTATAGCGCTTTATTAAAGAGACTAAGTCTCTGATTTCAAGTAAGATGTTTAATTCTACGACAGAGCCTACGATTTTGAGGGAGCTTCGTGTTAGAGGTAGGCCCCGGAAGACGCCTAACATTATTAAAGTTGTCTGGAGGCCTCCTCCCCATTCCTAGATTAAGGTCAACACTGATAGTTCAGCTTTTGGCGCTCTGGGTCTTTCTGGATGCTCAGGGGTGTTTAGGACCCGATGTGGGTTTGTTCATGGTTGTTTCTCTATTCCTTTGGGAGTAGGTTATGCTTTCGAGGCTGAGCTGGCAGCGACAATTCATGTGATTTTGCCTGGAAATATGGTTGGAAGCATCTCTGATTGGAGAGTGATTCTGTTTATGCTGTTTCTATCATGTTGTCTCGTTCTTTAAAAGTTCCTTTTAGTTGGAGATCAGCTTGCTCTAGGGCCTTGGGGTACATTGCTCATATGGATCTCATCGTGACCCATATTTATCGCGAGGATAATCGCATTGCTGATTCTTTGGCTTGTCAACTACCTTCCATAATCTATCCTACCTGGTGGTGAATGATAAGTGCATTTTACACTTATCTTTACTATCCTTTCAAGCTTAAGATTTGCTCGTCTTTGAACTCTTTTTACTTGTTTTGTTATTTTTGATGCATATTTCAGGTGAGAAGTCATTGAGAGGAGAATTCTAGCTTTTTAAGTGAAACCTAGGCTACACTAAGGCAATTTCAATCATTCGCGAGCGAAGATGGACGAACAACATCCCAACAATGTGTAGCAGCGCCAATAATATGGAATGAACTAGGTAGAACTGGGTGCTGCAGTGCCAAGTTGGCACCATAGTGCCAAAAGTTCTAGAGACTTGGTGCTGCGGTACCAAGAAGTGGTGTCGTGGTGCCACAGTGCCATAGTTTAGTACTGCAGTGCCAACTTTTCGACCGTCTTGGCACCGCGGCACCAAATTTAGCGCCTCAGCGCCACAAAGTACAGACATATTATTGAATTCCTGGATCGTAGCCAGATTGCCTCTACTATTTAACTCTCTTTCTCTCATCTAAAAGGGGGAGGAAAAGGGGGCGGGGGGAGAAAACCCTAGCAGCTAAGGGTTCCAGAGCTATTCCAAAGGAGAAAACAACACCAAAGAGAGGATTGAGGAAGGAGAAATCAGATTGGAAGCTTCAAAACAGTTGTTCTTATCTCTTCTTCTTGTTTTTCATCTTCTATTTCTTGCTCATGAATATGTATCTATTTTGTTATATCTGTTGTGTTTCTCTATATATGAATATGAGCTAAACCATGTTTCTAAGGAAGAAATTGAACCTCTAATCTAACTATTTGGTTGTTCTCTATTGTTCTTAATATCTATTATTAAGTTAATTGTTCTATCTTGAGTTTAATGCATCTATTTACGTGGCGACTAAATGGATGGGTGTTGTGAAACCTATATGAACTTGGAAAGGGGAATAGAGGTTTGGACATAGATAGAACAACATAAGATCACCTAGTACGGGGTGAGTTTGCATATGACAGGAGTATACCTATGTGACTTATGCAACCTTATATGGGAATTACCGAACTTAATGTATCTAGTCAATTTATGCTAGGAGTAACTTTAACTTGTCTAGATATTTTCACTTATGTCTTGGAAAGGAGTTTGTGAATACTTTAGAATTCTCAGTTGTAAATTCTAAATGGATAATTGTATTATCAGCAAAACTAGTAGTTGGAGGAATTAGAGGGTGGATTGCATCCCTAGGTCCTTTATTATTACTTTGAGGACAATCTTTGGTTGCTTAGTTTCAGTTTCCTTTCTTGCTTTCCACATTGTTATTTACTTTTCAATTCTTGCTCAAAACCATCAAATATTATTGTTTGGATAAATTAGAAGCTAGTTTTGGTTAGTACACATCATTTGTGAATCATGTACTCCTCGTGGGATCGATACTCTCTTACTTTCTATATTACTTGTTACGACCCGTATACTTGCAGTTGTGTATTAGAAATAGCCTAACAGTGAACCGCCCCTTCTTTTAATTCTTCTTTTATTTATGACAATTGTATTGCGAAACCTAATTATAGGTTTCTCTAATTTTTCTGCCTTTTCTGGCTTTTTCTCTTGCTTTTAGTCCTTGAGAGGTCAGGCTCTTGTCCCTCTCTGTCTAGGTGTCTTTTCTTCTTCTTTCTTTTTTATTTCAGTTTCCCTCGTTCCATCGAGGTTTGAAAAAAAAAAATGTTGCTACATTAATAGTCTGAATAAGACTGTTCTATTTTTAATGGTAATAGACCGTACTAGTAATTTTTTTTAATTAAATATCCCAACTTTAGTAATTAATTACGGACTAGTTTAGATTCTATATCTTAAACTTAATCCTCTTGTATGTACAGCTTTTATACATACTAAGTTTAAGGTTATAAATCTGATCAAGGAATTTTTATGATATATATATATTATCATAAGTAATATAAGTAAGCAAATAGAACAAAATCAACTATATTTATTTAATAGCAAATCATTGTTTATATCTTGCTCTTAAGGCAAAAAACACTTACAATCTTCTACTTGCCCTAAAGCAAATGAGATATATCCCTTAATCCCATCCCTTCTATATGACTCTCAAAAGTCTTGACAGGCAACATCTTAGTGAACGGGTCAGCAAGGTAGTTTTCTGACGCTATCTTCATAATTGATACATCTTGCTTCTTCAAGAAGTCTCTAATCACATCATACTTGTGATGTATATGCTTGGATCTCTTATGGCTACTTCATTCTTTTGAATTTGCCACTGCACTACTATTTTCATAAAACAATATGAGCAGTTTATCCATATCTGAAACTACTTCCAAATCACTTAAGAATTTACAGAACTAAACTGCTTCCTTCTCTGCTTCTGAAGCAGCTACATATTCAGCTACCATAGTTGAATTAGCAATACAACCTTATTTTTTGCTTCTCCAAACTATGGTTCTACCACCAAGTGTAAAAACTGACCTAGATATAGATTTTCTACTATCTATATCAGACTAGAAATTAGAATCAGTATATCCAATAGGAATCAAATCTCTATCGGAGTATACTAGCATGTAGTTTCTAGTTCTCCGAAGATACTTGAGAATGTGTTTCACAGCTATCCAGTGATCTAATCCTGGGTAAGACTGAAGCCGACTGACAATTCCTACAAAGTAGTAGATGTCAGGCCTAGTGCATAACATTGCATATATAAGGCTTCCAACTGCTGATGCGTAAGGAATTTGTCCCATGTCTTCTTCCTCTTGAGGTGTCTTAGGACACTGCTCCTTGGAAAGATGAACTCCATATTGAGAGGGCAATTGTCCTCTTTTGGAGATTTACATCGCAATTCTAACAAGCACTTCGTCAATATTCAATGCTTGAGATAGAGCTAATAATTTGTTCTGGCGATCACATAAAAGTTGGATCCCAAGAACATAACTTGCCTCTCCCAAATCTTTTATTTGGAATTGGTTAGCTAGCCATTTCTTAATGTTTGATAACATTTCAACATTTTTTCTAATCAGGAGAATGTCACCAATACACAGAACTAAGAAAACCACTGTTTTATCTTTAATATACTTGTAAACACGAGGTTCATCAGGATTCTGATCAAAGCCATAAGATTTTATAGCTTCATCGAACCTTATGTTCTAAGATCTTGAAGCTTGCTTAAGTCTATAAACAGACCGTTAAAATTTGCAAACCTTTTGCTCTTGACCCTTGGCAATGTAACCTTCTTGTTGAACCATATAAATGGTTTCATTAAGATAATTATTAAGAAAAGCTGTCTTGACGTTCATCTGTCATATTTTATAATCGAAATAGGTAGCTATGGATAAAAGAATATGAATGGACTTCATCATGGCTACTAGCAAAAAAGTCTCTTTATAGTCGACTCCTTCCTTTTGGGTGTAACCCTTTGCCACTAGCCTTGCTTTGAAAGTCTCTACATTTCCATCCACTCCTCTTTTTCGTTTGTAGATCCACTTACAACCAATTGGTCTTACCTCATCTGGAAGGTCTATAAGTTCCCAGACTGAGTCATTGATTCTGTCTCAAGGTTCATAGCCTCTTGCCATTTCTCTTTATTAGGATCAGCTATTGCCATCTTGTATATCAATGGATCATCTTTGCCATCATCAAAGATAACTAATTGAGCTTCTCCAATTTCTCTATAGTGAGTTGGTGGTTGTTACTCTAAATGTATATATATAAAATAACCGCAAGTATACGGGTCATAAACAAGTAATAAAATGATAAGTATAGAGCTATCGATCTCATGAGGAATTGGGTTTAAAGTTATTGTTAAGTACCAGAATCATCATAACCCAATTTTATCTAGGCAACCAAACTAAATAAATTTATGATTAAAAAAATCAAAATACAAATATAAATAAATAAATAAAATATAGAAACTCTATGTACAAATGTACTAGGGGATTGAACTCACCTAATTATCAAATATGTCTTTTGATTACCAATTGTAATCAAATAAATAATTCCTAGTTTATAAGCCAAAAATTCGAAGATATTTCTACTCCTTTTCTTGAGTGCTGAATGATTTCATTCATAAATTCCGGTTCCAATATCTCTATTCCGGACATAGAAATTAAAGTATCATTATGTTCAATGGTTCTTTGATCATAGCTTCATAGGAATTATAGGTTATCTCAAACTCCACAAGTCCTAGATTATACTATCGTATAGTTGTTTTCAAAATTCCCTCTTTTAAGTGCCAAGTTCTAGAAACCAAATTATCCAACTAGTAGCTAATTAGTTGAGAAGCATTAAGCATGGAATAGCATAAATAAATTCAAGAAAAATATTAAAGAATATATTGGAAATCAAGATATAGAAACAAAGTATAAGCTACATCATTGTCCAAGCATATAACAATTAATTCAACATATGAGAATCCATTACTAATCTCAAAAAAAATTTCATAATTCCAAACATCCTCTCCAAGAATTTTAGCTCCAACCTCCTTCTTCTCTAGAAATTTTGAGCTCATTTTTTTGTTTTTTTTTTTTCTCTCCAACTCTCCACACTTGAAATGGAAGCTTAAGGATATATTTAAGGGGCTCCAAGATGACATAGGCCGGGTGAAATATCAACCATTTGATCAGATGATATCAATGGTCGAGATTGGCCCTAAAAACTTGTTAAATATGTGTTTCAGGATGAGGGGTAGCGCTGCGGTGTTCTCTAGCAAGTTTGTTTTGCAGATAGCGCCACGGCACTATAATTCAAGTGCTATGGTGCTTTCGGTTCTGGACAATCAGCATCACAACTTTTCTTCCCGAGTGTGCTGTTTCGCCGTTTTAGCTCCATTTTGCTTGATTTTTGTTGTGTTGCATTTGTATCGGACTTAACTTCAGTCCAAAAGGGTTGAAAGACCATATTTGGCACCATTTCATCTTGAATCTTTTTTACTTGTAAGAACTACCCCCAAAAAAAAAGCAAAAACATATCAAATCAACAAAAATAATTGAGATCTTACAAATATTTGAGCTGAATGATACTTGAGTTGTGAGTGAATTAATAACTCATCAGTGGTTTTATCACCCTCCCATTATGTTGAGGTGGCAATGTGTCCTAATTAAGAGAGTTGGTTTCCTTTTCTTTTTCGGCAACAATTGTCGGGTGTGGTCTGATCTCATTAGAAAGTAACTCTTCTATGACAACTTTGCTATGAGGTTTATAGTCTATCATGTAGTTGGTTTTAAGAAAAGTAACAGTTCTCAGTATATATACTTTCTTATCTTCAGGACTATAAAATAGACCTTACCTCGTTCTTAATACGAAAATCGCGATTGGACGGTCGAGATTTTGTCTCTTTTTGCTTGCTGCGGTCCGATGTGGACCTGGACCCGAATTGGACAAGTTATATGTCTAACCTGGCTATTTTAGGTGCTAGAAATTCAACGGAGAGGTCCGTTCGTGGAATTAAAGCTCTGGTGAAAAGTTGGTTTTTCGCAAGAAGACGATGGAGGGCTCGGAATTGGTTCCCGACCCTCCGGACGATCGTCAACGACGCCTCGAGGAGTCGATAGCATGGTATTGCTGTTTCGATCGAGGTAGAGACTCAACTACCTCTATTTTATATTGTTTTCGAATAAAACTTATTTTCTACAATATATGTAAACAAATGTGATTTTTAGACGATTTAAATATCTATGATGGGAATTGATTGTGTGATGTATATTCTGTATTGCTCTGGGAATTTTTTGAGTGCAGGTTATTTTGAGTATATTACAAATAGGGCTGTTGTGCTGCCCATTTTTCTATAAAACCTAGTGTGCTGATTTTATTGAAAAATCCGAGCATGATTATTTTCACACTTCAGTTCGGTATTGCACGTGTTATAGGATCATACATGAGTACCATGTTAGTATCGTGGGTTTACAGTGTGGCGCTGCATGCCTCACCGTCGGTGCAGAGTCCGTAAACCCATGCGGGGTTTGTTACTTCTGATTACCTCCCTATTTGGCTGTCGTAGGCAATTCGGTTGCCCCTCCAGATTTGGTAGGCGACACATGGGTGTCCCCTCCGGGTATGGGCTTAGGTGTCAGGCAGGCTGTTAGGCACACTTAGTGTCATCATCCTGGTTTTCCACAGATGAGAGGATGTGAGCTCATGGGTTTGGGTTGATTTGTGTCATGTGCAGATGGATTGATGGTTTTGATTATACTATTTTCTATATATGGTTTTCCGGCTTGGATTATATATATATATATAGGTGTGTGTATTTTTTGGATTTGAACTAACCGTGCAGGAATTTTCCATCACTTAAATATTTTCGATTGAGGTAATTGTTTTCCTACTGGGCATTGTATGCTCACTCCCCCTACCTTCCTCCTCAGGTGGTGTTCAGTGTGACCTTGGTGATCAAGAGGAGTAAGAGGCTATCTTGACTGTAGTTCATTTCTTGGTAATGCTAGAAGTCTACTGTTGTGGTGTTTGGACTGTTCGGATTTTGTATTAGCATTAAACCAAGATTACTACTTTCTAATTTATTTGTGAACTTATGTATACCATCCTGGTGTTAGATATTTGTTGTGGATGATGATGATGTTTGAACCTATATTTGATTTTATGTTTTCTAATTATTATTTGTTCTATGTTTAATGGTGTATACGAACTGTGAGAGAGGTTCACGGGATGAAATTCTAAATATTTTATTAAGATGGACTATTTACAAAAATCTAAAACTTTTTAAACATTTTTCAAATAAATCAAGGAATTTCCCATCTTTGTGAAATTTCCCTTCTGCCACTGGCCCGGGTTTTGGGTCGTGACAAATATAGTAGTAAGTGACTAAAACATTTTAGCAAAGATTGTCGTCGTCTTCGACAACCCGTGTTGTACATCCACTAACTATTAATTACCACGAAACATTTGACCGATATTATTCCATAAATCACAGACACTATATTACATGAACAGATACATTTACTTACAATATCATGCGGCTTTGATACTTGAAAAGGACCATATTAAAGTCTTATTGGATAGTAAAATACACATGTAGAAGAGCATTGGTAGATTGTAACAACTTTTGAACGCCACTCCACGCTAGCCATGCTCTGGCTAATTAAGATTTGGCGTCCCCAAGTTGCTCACAAGGCTTTTTTTTTTCCTGATTTTAAGTCATCGCTTCCTTGCTTGTAGTAACCATAAAACAACAGATTTGGACTTTGTTCGGGTTCAGCTGATTTCGAATTGTCGGCTCCTTGCCCATAATAACTATAGAACAATGGGTTAGTGCTTGGTTCAGATTCAACTGGTTTCCGTGCTTGACGTAAGTTACCGATAGACGATTTTTTGGAGTTTGAGTACTCTTCAGCTCGTTGCCCATAATAACTATAAAACAGTGGATTGGTGCTTGGTTCCGAATTAACTGATTTCGACTCATCGGTTCCTTTCCCGTAGTAACCGTAAAATAATAGATTTGCGCTTTGTTCGGGTTCAACTGTTTGCGACTCATCAGCTCCTTGCCCATAATAACTATAAAACAATGGATTGGTGCTTGGTTCCGAACCAACTGATTTCAACTCATCGGTTCCTTTCCCGTAGTAACCATAAAATAACAGATTTGGGCTTTGTTCGGGTTCAACTGATTTCAGATCATCGGCTCCTTGCCCATAATAACTATAAAACAATGGATTTGTGCTTGGTTCAGATTCATCTGGTCGTTTCCGTTCTTTGGGACTAACATCAGCTTCTTCATAAGAATGAAACAATTGATTTGCGTTGGGTCCGGAATCTTCTTGAAATGGTTTCTTTTGTTTTGAACGAAAATCCACGTCCTTAAGAAAGGATTCTTCTTCTACTGGATATTTTCTTGATTCTGTACTACTCACAAAGTACTGCAAGCATAAAAATATAGATAAATATATATGGAAAAATAATAATATTACATGTCCATAAGGTTCTTATAACTTTCAAAATTGGGGTGAAATCTGCCAAATAGCTGCTGTCGTGATTATTGCAGAAAAACTTTTACCTCAACATCTTTATGGAATACACCACACAAAAATAAATAAATAAATAAATAATAATAATAATAATAATAAAATTCTTTATGGACAGTCATATACTACGTACTGTGTGTTTACACAACAAATAAACAAACAAAAGAAAACGGGACATTTACACTAACAACCCTTTTTGTTATGTCAATATTATAGTTTAGACATATTCAGGATAAACTTATCTATAGTGACCCTCCTTAGTTGTGAAATCATTAGAAAACATCAAGATGTTATTTTTTTTTCCTGTAAATTATTGATTTCCTTTTCAATTGAGGTAGTTCATAATTATATATAAAAATTTTTTGGGCCAATATATACTATGTTGTTCTTTATTTATTTAACCATCTCGCCTTGAAAACTATACTTTTGGGATTTCAACAAAAAGTTTCATTTTTAGTCTGGAACAGATAATTTT
>JXTC01000537.1:65499-66666 GCA_002914845.1 Trema orientale | reverse complement strand
AGAATAGAGGGCCTACGTCCATTAAGTCCCTTTTTTTGATTAAGAAACAATGTATACATAGTTTCGTTGGTTGAAATTCTGTGTTGAAACACATGTTGAGCCTCCCTATTTATAGATGCAGCGTAACTAAGATTTTAATAGTTTTCTTTTAAGACTGGGAAACTAAGGGCACGTTTGGTACAACATTCGAATCCTATTCTTCAAATCCAGAAACAGCTTTTACATAGAAAGTTGGAAGGATAAAATATTTATCCTTCCAACTTTCTACATGAAAGTTGTTTCTGAATTTAAAGAATAGGATTCGAATCCTATACCAAACGCACCCTAAATATTTGAATTTAATTACAAGTAATTGTAAATTGAGTATTATGATAGTTATGTGTAATTTTCTAAATTTGAATGACTAATTCCCTTGACCTACATATTCATGCTAGCAAGGTTAAGGCTAATTTTAAGGATTCTACTGGTGCACTTCTCTGATTTTCCTAATTTTTGGCCCAAGTATCTGGAGTTACTTCAGATATGCGAGATAGTTATGCTCGAGCAGATAAGTTGGAATAGTTGTCATCTTGGCCTGATTGGCCTCTGGGACTTTCTCGCTATTTCTCAAGTAATTTGAGGAGCCATGCTTTAGGTGAAACATTTGCCACCCAATCCTCAATGTTCCTTTCGTTCAGTAAGGACTCACATGAGGTCACTTCTACAAAAGATGCAAGTATGCAAAAATTCCTTGGGACTTGGTCGAATGTCAATTGTTACAAATTCCCAGAGAAACTATGACTTATTATGCACTAGATTTCTGGCATTTAGTCACGTCTGGTCATAGATATTCTCATACGGGGAACATATTTGAATAATGGTACCCAGCACCATGTGATGGACACTTGGTTAATTTATAAAGGATAATATCAGTTATACACTTTGTATTTTGATATTTTGCTCAAAATGTACCTTGATTTTGCTTATTATCAATATTGACCTTTAGATTTGATATTTGTTATAAATTTATAAACCGATCCGATACATTGTATATTACTTATTTAGAATATTTGGTGTATAGTTGACTTATTCTTGTAATCTTCTAAATTAGGATAGTCAGTTATTTAGAATATTTTAGTCCCTTATTCTTTGGCTTTCTCGATTGTATATACGTATATATATATGTAT
>JXTC01000537.1:52999-60499 GCA_002914845.1 Trema orientale | reverse complement strand
TCTGGTCCATTGATTCTTAGGGCTTTTGTCCTTAGTTACCCATCTGATCTTAATGGTGACAAATTGAGGGCTCAGATTCAAACTGGTCAAATGATTCTTCTTCCTTGTTTTTCCCCTATAAATTGAGGGTTTGGCACTCATTTGTTCTTTATTTGTCTTTGGAATTTCAAAACTTAAAAGCTAAAAGCCCTCTTTTCTTCTCTCTCAATCTTAGGTGAGCTTGAGCCCAACGGAGAAATTGATCCTTCTTGGTCAATTTTATAGGTGATTTGCCTCGGATTTTTTAGATTTTCTTGAGAACTCGATGAATCATGGTGGTCTATTGGTCTATTGTCAACTTACCAAAGTTAATGACTTTTCAAATACTACCCTAAAACTCTAGCATAATAGTAAGATAGGATCGATCCCACAGAGAACTAGTATGAGGAAACTCAATCCTAATTATTCTAGTTAATTAAATGGGGGACATGAGTATTGAGGCTACTAACCACTAATCAATAAACTAAAGCAAATAATACCCAATAAATAAACTATAATTAAGAACATATATTAACTACTAACTAATTCTTCAATCATAACTACTAGAACTCCTTCCTAACCATCCTATTGAGGCTATTGACCTAGACTAACCCACAGATGTTGCTCTAGCCTATTATCTTCTAATATATTCAACCAGGTACCATNAATATTTGGTGTATAGTTGACTTATTCTTGTAATCTTCTAAATTAGGATAGTCACTTATTTAGAATATTTTAGTCCCTCATTCTTTGGCTTTCTCAATTGTATATACGTGTGTATATATATGTGTATTCTAAATCAATAATATTTGAGAAATATTTTTCTATTCAACTCTGTTATTTATATCCTGACAATAATTTAGAGTAGTTAATTTACCAAGATGCCACTTAAAAAATTGAAAGTAAACCATATAAAACTGATCAGAGAATAAGTTTATTAAATCATCTTGGACAATTAACTACTCTAGATTAGTGTCTGGGTATAAATTTGTAATAGATTTCAAATCTAAGGGTCGATATTGATAATAACTAAAACAAAAGGTATAGACTGAACAAAGTGTCAAAATACAATATATAAGGTATATAACTGATATTATCCCTAATTGTAATTATGATTCATGTGGGGCCCATGTGGGGCTAATGTAGAACCCAGTTTATTAATTAGAATCATCCAGTGATAGACAGATATGTCATTATGGTGTTGAGCACCAGTGCTCAAAAGATTTGAGTGATTAGCCGTAAAAAATCTTTGTTTCCCATTTATATCTGGTCCATTGATTCTTAGGGCTTTTGTCCTTAGTTACCCATCTGATCTTAATGGTGACAAATTGAGGGCTCAGATTCAAACTGGTCAAATGATTCTTCTTCCTTGTTTTTCCCCTATAAATTGAGGGTTTGGCACTCATTTGTTCTTTATTTGTCTTTGGAATTTCAAAACTTAAAAGCTAAAAGCCCTCTTTTCTTCTCTCTCAATCTTAGGTGAGCTTGAGCCCAACGGAGAAATTGATCCTTCTTGGTCAATTTTATAGGTGATTTGCCTCGGATTTTTTAGATTTTCTTGAGAACTCGATGAATCATGGTGGTCTATTGGTCTATTGTCAACTTACCAAAGTTAATGACTTTTCAAATACTACCCTAAAACTCTAGCATAATAGTAAGATAGGATCGATCCCACAGAGAACTAGTATGAGGAAACTCAATCCTAATTATTCTAGTTAATTAAATGGGGGACATGAGTATTGAGGCTACTAACCACTAATCAATAAACTAAAGCAAATAATACCCAATAAATAAACTATAATTAAGAACATATATTAACTACTAACTAATTCTTCAATCATAACTACTAGAACTCCTTCCTAACCATCCTATTGAGGCTATTGACCTAGACTAACCCACAGATGTTGCTCTAGCCTATTATCTTCTAATATATTCAACCAGGTACCATACTTCTTCCTATTAAACTATTGGCAAATGCATAATTTAACAAGAGTATTAAACACCAAGGCTTAAGTCAATATAAATCTAAGAACCTATAAACATAGATCATCTTAGTCTATACCATATTATCCGTCCTAGTTAATCAAATCAAACGATATCAATTAACCACGAGTTTCTACCTATAACTATATTTAGTAAACACTCAAACCTAAGTCTAGCAATATATAATTTACATAAATTATTTAGTTGGCTACCCAAATAATAAACATAAACCATAATCATAATTAAGCATAGAATAATATGGAAACCTCAATATATATATTAAATAGAAAAGCACAGGTTCACATGACAAAAAATTGATTACATGGCTAGGACTTAGCAAGCCCTTAGCTAAATTGAAACTAGCCTAATATATTAATAAAATTAAAACAATTGCTAAATAGAAAACAATGGTAAAGTGATATAAAGCACTTGGGAAAAGCAGTAATCTCTAAATGACAAGTTCCCAAATGCGCAATGTCTCGATCTCCTTCTCTCTCTCTTCTCTCTAGGCACTCTAGGATTTTAGGCAGTGTTTCTCTCTCTAATTCATGATTAGGGTCCTTTAAGTCTGACTTGGAATGGCCTATTTATAGCCCACAACTCGTCAATGGCACACTTGTAATTTATTCAGCAAGTTAGAAGCTGAGAAGGGCTTAAATTTGTCAAATATGCTGTGTGTAAGGACTTCCAGTGCCGCGGCTCTGGGGACTCAGCCCAAGGGCGCTGAATTTTTGGAGCTTTTATTTTTTCTTTATAGTACTCTAGCCACATGGCACTCGGGCTCTAGTGCTGCACCAATGACCCTTTTTCAGCCTAGTTTTGTTTTCCTTTGTTGTTTTATCTTGATTTCAACTTTCCTTCGTTCTTTTTTCTCCCTTTTCACCAAAAAAACCTGAAAAAAAAATTACAAAAAGTAGACTATAAATATAAATAAACTACCGAAAGGGACATAAAACTATAACTTAAATAATTAGAAAAATGAAATCTATCATCTGTGATGTTTTATCACTCGACTTCTAAACAATTGCCGTTTGCTAGATTTTCCTTACTATGACCTTTATCTTCTCCGGTGATGATTGTCTTCTCATGTATGTCACTTTCTCATTTCTCTTTTCTTTTTATAACTTTTCCTTAAAAACACATTTAGGAAGTTGTAAGATTCATGGTGTCTCCTGTTGGTATTTTTTGGAATAAATTTCTGAAAATATTTTCATAAAATCGTTTTCAAAAGCACCATATTTTTGTAAAGTCTAGAAACGAAGTGGAATTGGTCGTTTGAAATTTTTTTTTTCACAAAATATTTCGGATCCTGATCTAGCATAGATTAACTCTAGATCTAGATAAGAATAATACCCGGATTTGCTCCACAACCTTCTCATCTTTCCGTCTATTCTCAAAAGCATCTTTAATTGTTTTGGTTCATGGTCACCTCCTTAATTCCCAACCGAGAGATCCGCAAGATAAACAAGAAGATGATCTCCTCAAATTGATTGCTCCGAGATAGCCAAAATGCCTCGGGATGATAAACCTAAGGGTGGCCGATTTTTCTCTACTCTCTTTCTCTCTATTATGCGTATAACATTCTCCTCTCAGAGATGTTTCATGTGTAGTTGTGATAAGGTTATCGAATATTTTGAACTCCATTTGTTCATTCATAAGATCTTATACTTACATATATTCTATTTCAAAACATAGTTTACGCACTAAATTCCTAGAATTTGAATAGCCCGAACTTGGATAACATTGGGCAGATTATGAAGGGCTAAAAGCCAACGAGG
The DNA here is from genome assembly GCA_002914845.1 of Trema orientale. NCBI lineage: Eukaryota > Viridiplantae > Streptophyta > Magnoliopsida > Rosales > Cannabaceae > Trema > Trema orientale. Next base: position 56,720 of record JXTC01000537.1, on the reverse strand, counting down.
ATAACTCGAAAAGACGAAGAAGGAAGTAGAAGATTTGACTACCCATCTTGATGGTCTCTATAGGGATCTATTTCAAAGAAGTAAAAAAATTCAAAGCTTTCGCTAAAGGATAACGGGCTTGCTTATGATATTTACATTGTTAAGGTAGTGCTTCTTTAAGCCCCATATGACCTAGAGTCAAAAAAAGAGTTAAGGGCATACACCCTTCATAAAGGAGACCTCTAAAGTGGAAGGTGGGAGGAGGGTGTTTTACATCTTCTGGCTCAAGCATCCTTATTTTGACTTCTCATTTTACTTGATGCTTCAGTTAGTAATGCGATTAAGAAGATCAAGGTGATGATTGCTGGCCTAGAAGGTGATATAGTCAGGAGAACGATAATGAAAACATACTATCTTTATCAACCTATGCTTATTTAGCCATTTCTAGCATGGTCATCAGATTATATAGACTGATATATTAACAATTTCCACTTGCATGTTTGCTTATGGATGAATGATGGCTGAGAAGGTTTTCTTTATCCTATGCTTCCCACAAAATATTATGAATTTTTCATACTTGCATTGTGTCCCTTTATCTAAAACAAGCTTCTTTGGTGCTTCATACCTTCACATGATGGACTTCATAATGAAATATTGAATCTTATTGGAAGAGATAGAGATAAACGATTCAACTTCAATAACTTTGAGAAATTGTTCTCGGCAAGTACTACATAATGGGGTTACCTCATCCTTTCGAGAATGAGCCTATTACATTTATCTCTTAGATGGAAAATGGCTCTGAGATGCTCATCAATGTTATCTTTGCTGGTATTGCCCATTGCTATGATGCAAATCTTCGACACTTATCATATCTTCGAGCCAAGTCATTTGCATCTTCCTCTATGGTAATAGCCTTGTCATAGGGTTGTGTGCTAATTGTAATTATTTCCATGTATCGCTTCATATATTTCACTTAAGATATAGTGGGCATCATCATCATTTACACATTAAAATAAGGGCAGTGACTAGTCTATATGGTAAATTGCACTGGTAGAGGCTACATATCATTTAGCATTGTAGCAGAGTCTATGAGCTTCCCATTTGACCAATAATAGGTTTTTATCTCTCGAATACTGAATCTATGGTTCCATGCATGAGATCTGTTGCTGAATTGGAACCATAGGCTCTTGTATTAGTGAGACAATGCTGACGTGAGGCAATGCTAGGGTAAAGCAAAAATTCACCTAGAATGTTATTGACTGGTATTTTCTCTTTCGTCAAAGCAGTTTGCCAATTCATCAATACTTAAATTTTGTGCACAAGATCCTGTATCTAAAACTTTGAAAAAAAATGTGATAAACTCACTAGCTTTTGTAAGATAAGCTACCGTGTTGGCTCCTTAATCTTGATATTCATTGTTAATTTAACATATAAGGGAACTTTCACACATATCTCATTATTTGGTGCCTTAAATCCGAATCTCCTTGCACACTAAATTTTGTGGTTCTCCAAACTGATGAGTAGTAGACCAGCTTTTGGGCTATATTTCCACTTTGTATTTTATTTTTCCTATATTCAATATATTTTGCTAGTTAAAGGATTGTTAAATAGGGTTCCTAATACTTCATCTTAAACTAGCAATTATTGCTTAAAAGGAAAAGTATTAGACCAACTCTACCAAATTTTTGTTAGACGATCCTTACATAGAGCTTTCATTAGGGCAATACTTCTTCAATCATTTCCATGCATACTTCTGTTGGGATATTTGTCCTAAAAAGTATATTTCCAATTATACCCTTTGAGTATAAACAACTTTCTCTTATATGCAATTATGATATTTGCTAGATTAAACTATCCTAGTTAAATAGTTTATTTATCTGAAAAAGATTCCATGACTTTGCTTGTGTATAAAAAAACAAACATGATTAAGTGTTAATTATGGGAAGACTTGTTTCTTTATCTAAGTCTAAATGAATGAGTTCACAATCTGTAAATAAAGATGGAATACTTTATTTACTATAGGTTGTAGTATTTGTCTATCTCAATGGGAATGATGTGTCTCAAATCATTGAAGTATGTGACTTCTGATAGAAACACTAATACAACATAAATAAGTTATGTGTATTGAACTGGACCAGACAATATAAAGAATTGGAGTGCCGTAACTCAATTCCTATATTACCACAAACTAGCTCTTAGCATATAGATCTTAATCCTTGATATTTGACTGGACTTGCTTTCATGGGTTGTAGCCTTTTGATTTGTTAAAAGACAAGCCTCTATGAAATTAGAGGTGAACTCTGGCATATTGGAGGTTATGGTTTATGAATTGAAGGGAACACCAAATAGTTAAGGACACTATACATTAATACCACTTTAGATTCTTTCAAGATTCATGGAATAATTAAATCTAAGATCTTAGTATTCACCTTGTGAATTGGTTGATAATTTTGTCTGAATGGCCATTGAGAACAAAATTATCAACAACATTATTCCTTGATAGAAAGATGGTAACTTAAAGGTAAATAGGTGTTGGAGGGGTATTACGGTAATTTCACCTATCCAACTACGGTATTATATAGGGATTCCGTGTGGTATTGAATATGCTAGATGGATTGATTAATCAAGGTTAGTTGATTGAATCTCTATAAAAGGCATGACATTTAATCTAAGAGTACAGTATTGGACCTTTAGTGGAGTATCCCCTTTACTAATAATATTTATATAAATACCATAATAAGAGTTATTATGAATTTATCATATTATTGGAGCTTAGATTATTTGGATCCATTAGGTCCCTTGTCTAACTCAATAAACCTCATTAATTGGTTGATGGTATTTATGAAATTAGTGTTATGAAACTGTGTAAAATAATGATTCTACACAGAAGTGGTATTTTTATAAATAAGTTTCATGGGTTGGACATATTTATAAAAATACACCTAAAGCCCAAATTGAGAAATAAGCCCAATCCTAGTTGGACTAGGGTTAGCAGTTTTTGATCCCATATATATAAGATATATGAGAGAAAAAACTGCACAGTAATTCCAAGTGTACTACACGAAAATTACAGAGAGAGAAAGAGGGAGAATTCGGCCACCACAGGCTTAGTGAGAGAGAAAAAGTTTCTTGCAATCTCACACTCTCATCTCACATCCCAGTGTTCCATAGGATCAAGAAGGTGTTCTTGATCGTTCTCCAACGAAGGATTCAACTTGGTGCCCACTCACTTAATCAACCAAGAGCAAGAGCATAGACAAGAAGATCTAGGGTTGGAGGTTTGATCACCATCAACAAGGAGATCAAGAAGGAGCACGCTACAAGAGGTAAACCATAATCCCATCTCTAGGGTTTATGCATCTAGATTTGATTTATGTTATACATGATCCTGTATATGATATATGCATGTAATATGGTTATAAAAACTGTTTTCATGTAAAAAATTTTAAAACCTAAATCAACTATTTTTTTCGCTACGTTCATGATGTGATCATGTGTTTTCTATAGTTTGAATGCATGTATGTTTTTGTCCTAAGTGTTAGGCAATTCCAGCAATTGGTATCAGGAGCTTAGGTTCATATGTAGAGCATAATATTGATCTAGTTGTATGATCTAGGTTATGTGATTGAGTTTGAGCAATTTTTCATGTTAAATGATTCATGGTGATGAATGATATTTAATTACGTATACTATTGGTTTTTGCATGGTGAGAAAAATTGTGGTTTGTGATTCTAGCAAAATT
>JXTC01000537.1:6678-36552 GCA_002914845.1 Trema orientale | reverse complement strand
CATGAAAGTACTTTTTTTTTGCTAAATTTTACCTAGAGGGGAAACCTCCGGTAATTTATTAAAATTGAAATAAAAAATGAGAAAGTACGGAAAGTAACCAAGAGTGATACAACCCAAAAAAGAGAAAAATCAAAGCAAAGCTAAAAGCCCTGGGAAAAGCCAAATAGTAATGCCGAAACATAACTATTGTCTTATCCTCCTCACAATGCCTCATTAAAAACCTTTCAACGTAAAACCCAAAGGGAAAAACCGCTGAAAGGAAAAAAGAGCACATTGTATTACAAAAAAAGGGCAACTAAGAAAAGCGAAAAGAGCTTCGTCCCGAATAGTCTTTGGAGAAGGCCGCATGAATAAATGAGGGAGTGTTGTGCCACCAAGTTGGACCCTGAATACTTGTCGCTCTAGAAGCCAAGATGTCAGCAACGGAATTACCTTCCCGGAAGATATGGGAGACATAAAAGTTCATCTTTGAGATCCTGTCGATTAATCTATAACTAGCACACTTTAGGGGTTTAGGTTTAAATTTAATCCTCTACTTAAATTTTATGTTTCCAGTAATATGTAAGGGTTCTTAGGACCATTATTCATCAAACAATAACCTTGATTTTAGAGCTGAAATAAGAGAAATTAACTATAACTTCAAAATCCTACATAATGCACACCTTGACTAGTTTAAGTTTTTATTGAAGCTCTTGCCTTCTACCTCCACCAAATTGATTCCCAAGCCTTTAAAACAGATTTTAGGACTCAAGAGAACCTAGAGGAACCATTATTTAATTGAGAGCAAGTGGTGAATTGAAATTAGAAAACAAAACATAGGAAGAAGAATTAGTATAACTACCTTGACTAGTTTTGATCTATCTTACTTTCTAGAGCTCCAACTTGAGTTCTACGACTTGGAAACTCTTGGAAATGATTAGGGGAAGTTGAGAGAAGTGTAGGAAGGTATTGGAGAGGCTCAGGTTGTGGCTGGAGAGGAAGGGAAAGAAAATGACCAGATTTGGTCAAAAATCAATACTTAATGGCTAAGAAAAGGCATTACTTAACTTCTAAGGGGTATTTTGGGTATTGCACTCATTAATTTCCATGTGTCAAGCTCTAAAAATACTCTCAGCATAGTCACCACGTTGCTGGACAATCCTATGCACCCAAGTCTAGCGAAAGTTGGTGAATCCTAGCTTAGAAAGTAAAATCTAGTCATACTTTGACTTATGATCCTATATGGCCAATCTTATTGTAATTTGGTGGAACTTCGCCCCATAACCAATCATTAAACATAAAAATAAGTTAATTAGACTCTAATTAATAATTTAAATAAAGTATCAATGCCTAATTATTAGAGTGCACAAAATTAACCTTACGCGATTAAGCTGAATCTAAGCTAGTTTAGTGTAACTAATCACCAATTCAGTACAGTGACTGCCACCTCATACTTACTTGGGGCCGACCAATAAAATGCTATAATTGAGTCCTAAACATTAAATTAAAGCTATTTGACGTGTTAAACGAACTGTGAATTTGGCTCCGAAAAGCGTAAAAAATACATTTTACCGAAAAACTACTATTTGACCTAGTTGTCAACTAATATGATCTTAATGTATGTGCATATAGTATTGCTATTCATGAATATATTCTTCGTTCTTTTCACACACACCAAGCTCTCTCTTTGAGGGTATTGAGCCTTTACACTGCATTGGGATACTTTAACAATCATTAGTATAATAACATCTATGTAAATGCATGTAACATAATAAATGAGCATGTTACTATGAAAGTGATATTAATAACTTCTAGATGCCTAGTATGCAACTAGAACATGTTTATTATTGGTTTAGTATGCATGTGAGAATCTTGGGCACCACAGTATGCATGGATTACCGCAAGCTGAACAAGGCTACTCGAAAAGACCACTTTCCTCTACCATTCATTGATCAAATGCTCGATAGACTAGCAGGTCATGAGTTTTACTGCTTCTTGGATGGCTACAGTTGTTACAACCAGATTGCCATTGCTCCAGAAGATCAAGAGTTGACCACATTCACTTGTCCTTATGGAACTTTTGCATTCAGAAGGATGCCTTTTGGGTTGTGCAATGCTCCAGCCACCTTTCAGAGGTGCATGATGGCAATCTTCACAAACGTGGTGGAGAAATTCCTTGAAGTATTTATGGATGATTTTTTAGTCTTTGGTGATTCATTTGATTTGTACTTGGATAATCTGTCATTGGTGCTCAAGCGTTATGAAGACATAAATCTAGTGCTTAATTGGGAGAAGTGCCATTTCATGGTGCAAGAAAGAGTAGTACTTGGTCACAAGATCTCTAAAAATGGCACTGAGGTTGACAAAGCCAAACTAGAGACCATTGAGAAGCTTCCTCCTCCCGTCAATATCAAGGGAATTCGAAGTTTCCTTGGTCATGTCGGGTTTTATCAAAGATTCATCAAGGACTTTTCAAAAATCACCAAGCCATTATGCATATTACTCGAGAAGGATGAGGTATTTAATTTTGATAATGCTTGTTTGCATGCGTTTGAAACTCTGAAATTGAGACTTGTGACAGCACCTATAATTGTGGTACCGGATTGGGCCTTGACATTTGAGTTGATGTGTGATGCCAGTGACTATGCTGTTGGCCCTGTTTTGGGACAACGAAAAGACAAGATGTTCCATGCCATTTATTATGCCAGCAAGACTCTCAATGAGGATTAAGCTAACTACACAACAACAGAGAAGGAGTTACTGGGCGTGGTGTTTGCATTCGACAAATTCAGATCCTATTTGATTGGCACGAAGGTAATCATATATACAGACCATCCAGCGATCAAATACCTTATTGCTAAGAAAGATGCAAAACCTCGCTTGATCCGACGGGTTCTTTTGCTACAAGAGTTTGATTTGGAAATTAAAGACAGGAAGGGAACAGAGAACCAAGTAGCTGACCATCTCTCCAGATTAGAGGGGGAGAAAAATGAAGATGCTAAGTTTGATCAATGAATACTTTCCTGATGATCAGCTCTTTGTGTTAAGCGATAATGTACCATAGTATGCTGATTATGTAAATTATCTTGTATGTAAGCAGATGCCTCCAGACCTTACTCATCACCAAAAGAAGAAGTTCTTACACGATGTGAGGTACTATTTTTGGGATGACCCATTTTTATTTAAACAATGTGCTGACCATGTTATTAGGCGATGCATGGGCAAAGGGGAGATAGAAGACATACTCCACCATTGTCATGATTCGGAGTATGGTGGTCATTTTTGAAGAGAAAGAACCGCTGCCAAGGTATTATAATCAGGATTCTATTGGACATCGTTGTTCAAAGATGCTCATTTCTTTGTTTCAAGGTGTGATAGATACCAACGAACGGGTAACATCTCACGAAGGATTGAAATGCCCCTCAAACTTATCCTGGAGGTTGAGATCTTTGATATATGGGGAATCGACTTTATAGGGCCATTCATTCCATCCTTTGGCAATCTATACATATTGGTAGTGATAGACTATATTTCAAAATGGGTTGAAGCTGTAGCGTTACCTACCAATGACTCCAAAGTGGTACTAAACTTCCTCAAGAAGAATGTCTTCAATCATTATAGCATACCAAGGGCAATAATCAGTGATGAAGGTTCCCATTTCTGCAACAAGTACTTTGAATCTTTGCTCGCCAAGTATAGAGTTACATACAGAGTTGCAACCGCTTACCATCCTCAAACTAATAGGCAAGCTGAGATTTCTAACCGGGAAGTAAAGTGCATCCTTGAGAAAACAGTAAGTCTCACACACAAGGATTGGTCCAAGAGACTTGATGATGCTTTATAGGCATAAAGAACTGCAAACAAAACTCCAAATTGGTACTTCTCCTTATAAGCTTTTGTTTGGGAAAGCTTGCCATCTTTCGGTCGAATTAAAGCACAAGGCTTATTGGGCAGTCATGCAGCTGAATTATGATTTGCAAGCAGCCGGAGAGAAATGCCTCTTACAACTTAATGAGACGGATGAGTTCCGAAATCAAGTGTATGAAAATGCCAAGTTATACAAGGAACAAGTGAAGAGATGGCACGATAAGAAGATCATCAATCGGGAGTTCAGACCAGGTCAAAAAGTATTACTCTTCAACTCTCGGTTGAGGCTCTTTCTGGGAAAGCTTAAATCAAGGTGGTCTGGTCCTTTCACAGTGGTTAATGTGTCTCCGCATGGTGCAATTGAGGTTGAAGATGCCAGTTCGAGTAGAAAATTCAAAGTTAACGGTCAAAGGCTGAAGGAGTACTTGGGTGGAGAAATTGATCAAGAGAGAAGTCCTCAATCACTCTAGCTAGACCTCAATGAGAAATGGCATGGTCAAGCTAGAGATGTTAAACAAGCACTAATTAGGAGGCAACCCAAGTTTTTGAATTGTTTGTATTTAGAAGTTCAAGTTGAGTTTGTGTTTAGTTATGTTTTGTTAGAAATAAGTTGGAAAAAATATGTTAGAAGGGGTGAAATTGCAGAAAATTTGAAGTGCACAGTCACTCTGGCATCTTTAAAGCTGAAAATTGCGCCCCAGACTAGCAAAATAGGGACTTGGTACTGGGGCGCCACAAAATGGTGCCCCAGCGCCATTTTGTCGCCCGCGCCCAGGCGGTAGCGCTACAGCGCCACCCAAAAAAAAAAGAAGCACGCGTCGGCGCCGCAGCGCCACGCGCTGGCAGCAAGGTTTTTAAGGGGAGCTGTTGCTTCCCTTCCCCACACACTTCATTCCCCCCCACCTACATACATCCTCTCTAACAATACTCTACACCTCCACACCACATCCATCTTCCCATCAATTACCTAAAGATTGCATCCACCTTCCCATTCATCATCCATCTTGCCCAATTTAAACACACCACCATCACCACATCATTCAACCATCTCCATCTTCAAAATTTTCCCTTGGGTAATGCCTCACATAAGCACCTGAAGACAACTCTTCAAGTGAGTCATCCTTATCCCATTTTCACACTTTTGGTTGAGTAGTAATCTATATTGGTGTCTTTGATGATGATTGTGATTTTTGGAAAACTTTGAAACACAAACACCATTGTTACAAGCTTAAAATTCCCATGCACACCAAGTGTTCGACAAAATGTTTCTGTGGTGATTAGTGCTTGAAGTTGCTTTATTTGAGGAAGTTTTTAGTGGGAAACATATGCTTGCTTTTTCTAATCAAGAAAGGAGTGATTTGTGCTCATGTTTCTTAAGAGCAAATTTGGTTTGGAAGACTTCCATTTTCTTAAGATCTTTGCTTGCTCTTCCTAGTTGCTGCCTCTTTGAGTGAGCAAATTTATCGTTTGGTGTGTCACTCAAGCTATTGGTTGATGATAATAGTTGCTAATAGTTGGGGACAATAATTTTGGGGTAAAAACAAAGCGCACACCTAGTAGTAAATTAGGGATAGTTGTGTTGCTTCTAGTGATTTTCCTAGATGCTTGGCGGTGTATTTTTGTTGCAAAGGACTAGTTGTGCTACTTTTTGGGAGAATTTTAAAGCATTTAATATTGGTCAAATGGCACCTAAGAGGAAAGCTACAGTTGCCAGTCCTAGTTTTGATCAGGACCGCTTTGTTTCATTGGATGCTTCCAAAAGATTTGGGTATAAAAGAGCAGTCATTCCTAAGAAGGGTTTTGACATGGGTAAAGACAGTTTCCCTGATATTGTGGCTGAAATAAAAAGAAGAAAATGGGAAACACTATATGAGCAAACAAATGCCGGAATTCGAGTGATTGTGCAAAAATTCTATGCCAATGCAGCTGAGCATAGAAGCTGCATCACCAAGGTGCATGCACAAAATGTTTCATTTACCAGGATAGCCATCAACTCTTGTTTCAAGTTGCCCAATATAGATAAGGATGAGCTAGCCACCCTTGAGAATGCACCAGACTATGATGATGTCTTGAAAGTTCTATGCACACCAGGCACTGATTGGATTTGGCACAAAGAAGAGCTAAAATGTCTCAAGACCCAAACCATGTCAGTCTCCACAAAAGCTTGGTCTTATTTTTTGAATGCTCACTTAATGCCGGTATCTCATCACCGTGACATCATGTCTGACCAAGCTGTTCTTCTCTATGCCATCATCAAGGGTCTATCCATAGATGTTGGGCGAGTCATTCGATATTCCATCTAACACTCCATTCGCAAAGTTAGAATTGGAATGGTGTGCCCTTCCTTAATCACTGAATTATGCTCCCGAGCGGGAGTGTTTTGGGCACCCAGTGATGAGCTCATCCTTTCTCAGCATGTCATCAATCGCCCAGCCTTGGTGAGATTATTGAAATATGAATCGACCTCCCATTCTTCAGCGGGCACATCCTCTAGTAGGCAGCGTCCCATTGTCACAGTTTCTGAAACTATGGCCGAGCCCGATGAAGAAGCTGATGAATCCGATTCAGATTTTAATGATGAGTCGAGCTCCATGCTACAGTGGTTGACCTTAGTGGAACAAGGCTTTCATGAGCATCGTCAAGAATTCCAACAGTTCAACTAGCAGTTTCAGGCACACCAATAATAGTGCCACCGATGGGCTGATTACCAAGCCAACTGCATCAATATATTTGCTAACCATTTTGGCATGAACATAGCACAATTCCCAGTGCCACTAGGACATCCTATGTACCCAACGATGCAGCACCCACCAACCCCATCCCCTCCTCCACCTGCACAAGGTAGTCAGAACAATGTGGACCCCATCATGGAGACCGACTGAGCGGTCTCCCGTCAGGTATGTTTTTGTTTCCCTTCGTTTCTCCATATTTTATGCCTCGAGGACAATGCACTTAATAAGTTTGGGGGAGTTTGTCGATTGTTCTTTTGTTTTAGTTTTTGTGGTAAGTTTTCTTTTTTTTTGATGTGTTTGTCGTGAGCTTCTGAGCAAGGTTATAGGTAATGATAGAATTAGGAGTGTATGGAATAACTCTTTGGAAACATTTAGTATCAGGACTATTTATATGCTCAAATCTATTGTAGTTTTGCTTTGTGAACAACTCTTGAACACTTTTGCACATAGTTGTGATCGTTTGATCTCAAACTGCTTAGAGTAGTTTTATGCTTGCGACTTAGAAAACTGTTTAGTCTCATGTCATCGTAGAACCTGTTCAATTGTCAATCGAGGCAAAATCCTAGATAGCATAAAAATCAAAGAAATGACGTAGGCTATTTTTGGATCGGCTGAGCCTTTCTAGCCTACCCGTAGATTTAATATCACTATCACCCCCATTGAGCCAATTCCTTAATCCTTTCATTCTTTTGAGCCTCATAAAACCTTGACCAAATAAATAATGTCCCAAATAACCTCACTTCACATAATAGATGCGTGAAAGAAAAATTCCCAATTGGTAAGGAAGTGTGAGCAGTAAAGAAAAACGAAAAGTGGGAAGTCTTTTTGAAGTGAGAAGTTTGGCTACTAATGGGTAGCTGTAAAAAAAAAAATGAAAAAAAGGTCAAAAAGTAAGTTTGGGGGAAATTTCTGCAGTATGCTTGAAAGAATTATATTCATTGAGCAAAAAGGGCATCTATCGTGTGAATAAGCCTAAATGATACCATTCCATCAACCCATACCCAAGCCTTACATTACAAGCCGATTAAAGATGTATTAATCTTTGATTTAGTGCTATTCTACATTAGTGGAGATTGACATGAAAAACAGGCTTATGAGATAACTGTTTACTCGTATTGAGACAACTCTATGTTTGTAACCTAAGTTTGCATAAAGCGATCTGAGTGTTAACAGTTAAATGTAAGCAACTATCCCACACACGCATCAAGAGTGTAAGCAGAATAAGATCACTGCCATTATTGAAAATCGAAACTTTCGTGATGCTTTAGGTTTCCTATCAGTTGTAAAAATTTTGTTGAGAGTTTTGAGACCAAGTTAACATCATTTGGAAGCTAGTTTGTGTTATATTATTTCTTGAGTGATTGTAGCTATTATTTTCAGTTGTTATTTTTGCTGGGAATTCCGAAAAATAAATTATCGAAAAACGATTTTACCGAAAAACAATTTCCGCAGTTTTGTAAACAAATCAAGAACGCAGCGGAATAGGTATTTTAAAATTTTTCTTGAAACTTTATAAAACAAAATAAAGAGGATCGTTGATCTAACATAAATCAATTCATGGATCTTGGTTTAGATAAAACCTGGACGCGCTTCACAACCATTGAGCCTTTCCGTCTATTCTCTAGAGCCCGTTGAATGATCCGGTGTGTGGGCACCTTCTTAATTCCCAACGAGAGATGAGGGGACGATCCGGAAGACGCTCTTCCTTCTCTTTGATTGCACGTCTACGTCCATGGGTATCTCTCCCTCGGCGGCCATGAACGAGCTCGGGATTTCTCCCGCGGTGGCTCGTCACTCTCACTCTCTCTTTTTCTCTCTGTTTCACGCCAAGCACAGATCTGTGCTTGTAGTAGGCGTGTGAGACTTGTTCATAGGCTTAGGAGAACTTTTCTCTTAAGTACTAGAGAGATGTAAACCCTAGTGGGCTTATTGGGCTCAACTGACCATCCAATTAGTATTGGGCTATATGTGAGCTAGACAGGGGACCTTATGGATCCAAATAGTCTAAGCTCCAATAGGCCAACTACCCACAGGCATAATTAACTCTTAATTATGACTGGACCTTGTCCATTAATATTGGGGCACTCAACTATAGGCCCAATATTGCACTCTTAGACTAAATGTCATATATTTTATTTGAAGCTAATTAACACTTTAATTAACTTGATCCATTTAGCATATACTATACCTGCAGATATACCCCCGATGCAATGCCGTACTAGTGAGGTGAAATTACTGTATTACCCCTCTAGTACATATTTACCTTTGAGTTGCCATTTTTCATCTAATGGTAAATAATTGACTATGGTGTTTGTAACTGCCCTTACAAACACAGTCAAATTCACAAAGTGAATACCTGGCGCCTGGTTTTTATTATCCAAGTCCTTGAAAAAACTCAAAGTGACATTATGTGCATGGTGTCCAAATCATGAAGGGCGTTCTCGTCAATTCACAAATCTTATCTTCCAAGATACCGGAGTTCGAACCATATAATCGGAACTAGTCCTTTAGTAAGTCAAAAAGATAAAACTCATAAAAGCAAGTCCGACAATCACTAGGATTAAGGTAATCTTGCAATAGTGCTAGATTAGTGAAAAATAGAATATTGAGTTACGGCACTTAACCTCAAATTCTATTTTCACTTGGTCCAGTTCAATGCACTTATAACTTTCTTATAAAGCACTAGTGTTTCTATCCGAAGTCAGATACTTCGATGATTGGAGACTTCATCAATCCCGTTGAAATAGACAACACTACATTCTATGGCAAAATAACGTATTCCATCTTTATTTGCAGAATGTGAACTTTTAATTTAGACATAATGAAATAAAGAATTTAGTCTCCCACATGTGAACACTTCACACGATTAATTCTTTATTACTCATTATTAGTCATGGAAACTTTTAGACGTTTGCATAATAGAAAACATAAACATCACATGTATATAATTGGGACATAATATGGAATTTATGAACAACAAATAGATAACACTTAAATCCAATAAACATTGTTTAAAATGCCAAACAAAGAAACTGCTTTCTAGGGCATATTCCCAACAATTTTGTTATCTCAGCTCGAGGACGAGCTTTTGATTAAGTTTGGGGAAATTTGTTAAGTGGATTCTACACTTAACTTTACTACCCTTTTAAGCTTAAGAATTGCTCGTCTTTGAGCTCTTTTTTTCCGATTTTGTTGTTTTTGGTGTATATTTCAAGTGAGAAATCATGAGCTAGATAATACCGCCTTTTGAAGAAAAATCGAGGTTTAATCAATGCAATTTAGTTCAATTGTGAGCAAAGATGGGAGAACTCAGTCTCTGCATCTTAGCAGAGTGAAGCAGCGCCACCAAGGGAGAAGAACTAGGCAAAAAGTGGGCACTGCAGTGCCAAAATGGCGCCGCAGCGTCGAGAGTTCCAGAAACCTGGCGCTGCAATGCGAAGAAGTGGCGCCGCAGTGCCAAGTGCGTGGTATTAATCCCGTGGCACCGCAGTGCCACTTGCACGGTGCTACGACGCCGGGTGTTATGCCCGGTGGCGTCGAGGCGCCATCTCCTAAGTGCTGTGGCACCACAACACCACATTTCGGCGCTACAGTGCCACCTTCTAAACTATCTTCACGATGCAGCACCAAATTTGGCGCTGCAGCACCGCACAGAGCAAGACAAGTTGTAGAATTTCTGGATCGTGGTCGAATTATCTCTAGTATTTAACCTCTTCGGAAATCAGCTGATGGACGCCGAAAAACACTAGCAGTAAAACTAAGAGAGAGTTGGAGAGAGTTTCTGAGGGGAGAATAACAAGGAAAAGAAGGAGGAATCGAGAGGAAACTAGCGGACTGAACAGAACAAGCTTCAAAGAGTTTTTTCTATCTTTTCTTTGTTTACTCCTTTATCTCTCTGCCATGGACGTGTATTAGTTATACCATTGTTGCTGTGTTTTTCTGTGCTTAACTATGAACTAAATTCTCTTGCTAGGGATGTAATCAAACCTCTAATGTAATTCATTTACGTTGATTTCATCATTTGTTCTTTATATCTATTGATGAATTAATTGTTCTATCTTGTACTTTATGCCTCTGTTTAACTGGCCATTGAACGGTTTGGATTTGTGAAACCTATTTGAACTTAGAAGGGAGATTTTAGATTTGGACATAGGTTGAACAACATAGGATTGCCTAGTTTAAGGTAAGTTTACATAGAATAGGAATATATCTATGTAACTTATGCAATCTTGAATGGGAATTACAAAGCTTAATGATGTTTATCCAATTTATGTTAGGAGTAACATACTATCTTGTTTAAGCATTTTCACTTATATCTTAGAAAGGAATTTGTGAATACTATTGAGTTCTCAGTTGTTGATTCTAAATGGATGATTGAACGGTAAGGAAAACTAGTAATTGAATGAGTTAGAGGAGAGATTACATCCTTAGGTTTTATATCATTGTTGCAAAACTACCATTAGTTGTTAGTATTAATTTCCGTTATTTTAATTTTATATTCAATTTACATTGTTGTATTTGTTCACATCAATCATTTATTGTCATTTGGATAAATTGCCAACTAGTTATGGTTAGTACTTAGCATTGTAAATCACTTGCTCCTCGTGAGATTCGACACTCACTTACCTTCTATATTACTTGTTGCGATCCATGTACTTGCGGTGTTTTGTGTGTTAGAAATAGCCTAACAGTATATTATGGCTGAGACAGATATTAGAGACGAGACTGAGGCAGACCCATCTGTTATCACAGGTGAGATATTTATTTCTAGCATCATAACTCATGCATTAATAGATTCAAAATCCACATATTCACATGCATCATTAACATTTGTAAGGAGATTGGATCGTCCTGTAGATCAGATAAGTACTCTATTTGGTACCACAGTTCCCTCTGTAGAGGTTATGTATTCAGACAAAATTTTGAGAGCTTGTCCTATTGGAGTGGATGATAGAGAATTATTTGGGGACTTGATTGTGCTTGATATGAATGATTATGAGATTATTTTGGGTATGGATTGGCTATCGAAGTATTGTGCTAAGATTGATTGTACAAAGAGGATTGTGACATTTTATCCTCCAGATACTGATCAATTTATACTTGTGGGTACTCAAGGTAAAGCGAAGTTTCCTTTGATATCAGCTATGAAAGCTTAGAAATTGTTAGAAAAAGGTTGTACGGGATACTTGGCTAGTATTGTTGATACATCTGTTGAACAGAAGTTAAGACCAGAAGATGTGTTAATTGTGCAAGATTTCCTAGATGTGTTTCAAGAGGATTTGCCAGGTTTTCCACCTATAGGAGAAATTGACTTTGCTATATATTTGGTACCAGGTACTGCACCTATTTCTAAGATACCCTATAGGATGGCTCCAACAGATTGAAGGAATTAAAGACACAATTACAGGAATTGCTAGACAAATGACGTCCTAGCTTTTCACCATAGGGTGCACCAGTCCTATTTGTGAAAAAGAAAGATGGAACTTTGCGATTGTGCATTGACTACAGAGAACTTAACAAAGTGACTATTAAAAACAAGTATATCTTACCTCGCATCGATAATTTATTTGATCAACTACAGGGTGCTTCTGTGTTTTCAAAGATTAATTTGAGGTCTGGTTACCATCAATTAAGAGTTAGAGAGGAAGATATTCCGAAGATTGCCTTTAGAACCCGATATGGCCATTATGAATTTCTGGTGATGTCATTTGGTCTGACCAATGCTCCAGCAGCGTTTATGGACCTAATGAATAGAATATTCAAGGAATTTCTAGATAAGTTTGTTATTGTGTTCATTGATGATATTTTAGTCTACTCACAATCTAGAGAGGAGCACAAAGAACATTTCAGAACCATCCTTCAAATATTGAAAGAGAATGAATTATATACTAAATTCAAAAAATGCGAGTTCTGGTTAGAAAAAGTGTCATTCCTTGGTCACGTTGTTTCTCAGGATGGGAATTCTGTTGACTCTACCAAGGTTGAGGTAATTAATAATTGGTCTAGACCTACCAATATTGCAGAGGTCAGAAGTTTTCTGGGTTTGACTCGTTATTACAGAAGGTTTGTTGACGGATTCTCTAAGATTGCTATGCCAC
The DNA here is from genome assembly GCA_002914845.1 of Trema orientale. Lineage (NCBI taxonomy): Eukaryota > Viridiplantae > Streptophyta > Magnoliopsida > Rosales > Cannabaceae > Trema > Trema orientale. The sequence continues at coordinate 23,876 of JXTC01000537.1, read as the reverse complement.
TTACACAATTAACTAGGAAGAGTAACAAGTTTATATGGACTTTGACGAGTGTGAAAAGAGTTTTCAAGAATTGAAGCATAGATTAATTTCAGCACCAGTCCTGACTATACCATTAGGTACAGAGGGGTTTATTATTTACAGCGATGCTTCAAAACAAGATCTGGGATATGTCCTCATAGAAAATGAGAAAGTTATTGCTTATGCTTCAAGACATCTAAAAGATTATGAGCGCAACTATCCTACTCATGATTTAGAACTGGCAACAGTAGTATTTGCATTGAAGATTTGGCGACATTATCTGTATCGTATTCATTGTGAAATTTTCACTAATCATTAAAATTTGAAATATTTGTTTTCTCAGAAGGAACTGAATATGAGGCAATGGCATTGGCTAGAATTGGTAAAAGATTATGATTATGACATCAGTTATCATCCAAGGAAAGCCAATGTTGTGGCGGATGCACTCAGCAGAAAATCATCTAGTAGTCTGACAGCTTTACATGGGTTGGAGAAACCTCTACAGGAAGATTTATGCAGATCATATATTGAATTAATAACTAGACAATTAACTACTATGACTCTATAATCTACCTTATTAGACAGAATTAAACAAAGGCAGAAGGAAGATCCTGAATTGATTGCAGTCAGTAAAAGTACAAAGAGAAGGATATATCATTGCAAAAGACTGAAATAGAAGTAAATGGGAGAAGAGGAAAAAGGAATAACGACTAAATAGAAGGACTTAGTAGAAGAGCATGCATGATTAATAGAGACAAAAGATATAGATGTGGAAAAGCTACAAAAAAACAGTCAATAAAAGAACAAAGAGAAGAATGACATGGGGTGCAAAAGCACTAAATAAGCTATGAAAACATTCCATAAAGTCTAATATAAGTACAGAGAGATAATAATTTAATGAATGTATATTAATTTAGTATAGAACAAAATTTAAATAGATTTCAAACCAACAACAGAGCCTAATAAAAAAATTCAATAATACATAACACTCAGCGTAATAACAAAGTAATAAATACCATAACAATATAGTAACAAAGTATAGAATAGATATTAATTAACAACAGAATAAAATATAACCATACTTAACAGGCATAAAGAGATAAGTATATGAGCAGTAAATATTAATTAGCAACACAACAAAGTCTAACTAGATTTCAAATCGACAACAGAACTAAATAAAACAGTTCGATACTACACAAAACTCAGTACAACAAAAAAATAATAAATGCCTTAACAATATACAAACAGAGTATAGAATAAACATTAATTAATAACAGAACAAAATATAGTCATAATTGAAAGGAATAGACAAAAAAATATATAACAAAGTCTAATAAATATTCATAGTACCTGATATAACTCCAAAATAGAGTCCTCCAAACCAACTTGAAAATGATAGAAGTTATATAAAGGGTAGAAGAGAGGGTATGAGCACAATAAATATAGCCAGGAAAAAGATCAGTAAACTTAGTAGGAAGTCTTGGGGGATAAACATGAATCAAAACGTTATTATGTTAATAGTTTTTTATTAAAAGTTTATGGAATAATATAACATTATTATCTATATATCTAATGACTGTCTTCTTTGTTTCTTTTTTTTCTTAATATTTTTTTCTATTATGTTGATTTATTTACACAATATCAATTTTGTTTGGATAATTTTTTTCTTTTGGGTACTGTTGTTTTCTTAATATATTTAATTTACTTATAGTATTTGTGTTTATAATTTTTAGAAATCATATTATTATAGTATACTTTATGTGTATTTATTTAATTTGTGGTCATTATTTTTTTATTATTATTTTAATATTATTTATATCCGGGATTTTTTTTAATGTTGTATGTATTTTCTTATTTTTATTATTGTTTAAATTATCTTATTTAATTATTCTTTTTATTAAGTTTATTATTACATTTGATTTCATATGCGAAAACAATTTTTATTCTTTTTTCACTCATTTTGGAAAAAAATTAAATTATGGGTCAAAAAGAATTTTTTTTTTCCAAATATATTGTAAGCATGCACTTTTTTTAACATATATAAATTTTAATTATTTACTAATATTTATACGTGAATGACACTAATTTTAGATTTTTTATTTCTTTTTGCAGTCATATATTTTAAATATATATTTTAGATAAGATTTATAACGTTCTTTTCCCTACATTATTTTACTAACTAAATAGTTAGATATATTTCTCTTTTACAGTTTTTGTTATTAATTGTGGTCTTATATTTTTTTTTTCTAATATACTAATGTCTTTATATTTGAGTTATATGTCTTCTGTATATTTTAATTTTTTTTATATTTTCTACTATTATATAACTTGTATTTTCATTGTTTTTTCTCGATTATATAATTATTGGAAGAAAAATTAAGCTATCTGTATATTTTTCTATTTTTGAAAAGAAATATGAAATTGTTTATCCCTTACGCGACTAAGGTTTAATATTTAGATGTCACCTATAGTGTAAATGATAAAAAAAAAAAAAAAAACTTTATATCTAAATATATTTAAAATTAAAATGTTTACAATTGTGAAAATTTTTTTTTTTAATTATAATATTTACAATTCGATGTTTTAGTTCTCCTGGATGGAAACAAAATTTACTTTTCATTCAGATTATTATGGCTAGAGATTTACTCTATTTATTGAAAATATTTTCACGGTATAGATTCTTTTTTTTTACACTACTAATAATTTTCTTTATTCTCCTTGTTCTTTTTTTTTAATTGAAATTACATTCTTTATACATATACTTTGATATATAGATTATTTCTACTAATTATATATGTGTTTTATTATTAAAAGTTATAATAATTAAACCTTAGGCACAATATATGAATTATTGAAATCAAATCCTGAATACTATACTCTAATTACATACAAAATCAAAATCAAAATCTTTTAATTGAAATATGCAAAATATTAAAGTAGGGCGCGTCTACAGTAGGGGCGCCCCTACGTAGGGCCCTGTCTATTCACCGTTGGATGGGAATCTGTATATAAATAGATTCTCCACAGATTCCTATAATTCCCCACAGATTCCCATCCAACGATAATTAAGGCATGACCCTACGTAGGGACGCCCCTACCGTAGCCATCCCCATTAAATTACACATAATAAAACTAGATACATAATACTGATAAAATTTCTTAAATAATTTTACAACAGAGTCAATTACAATTTTCTTTTCTTTTTTGCTCGTCTTTCCCCATATTAATATCTTCATCCCCTTCTTTGTTGATGAAAAGAAGAAAAATTCTTCATCAATCCAATATGATTGATTCTTCACCTTGATTATAGCTATATAAATTCATATAGTTAAACATATTTCATTAAATATATGTGATGCCCAAGATTCTCACATACATAATAAGTCAATAATAAACATGTTCACATTGCATAATAGACATATCAAGTAACTAGTATCAATTTCATGGTAAATTACTTATTCTGATTGTTAAATGATCTGTATTATTGTACTAATATTTGTGGAAGTGCTCCCATGCAGTGTAAAGGCTCATTACCCTCAAAGAGAGAGAGAGTTTGGTGTGTGAATGGAACAAAGAATATATTTATGAATATAATACTATACGAACATGCATTAAAATCATGTCTGTTGATAACTTGGTCAAATAGTAGTTTTTCGGTAAAATACATTTTTCACGCTTTTCAGAGCCAAATTCACTATGCGTTTAATACGTCAAATAGCTTTTATTTAATGTGTAGAAACCATTTCTAGAATTTTCGAAAATGTTGGTTTCAGATAAGCATGAGGTGGCAGTCATTGTACTGAACTGTATTTAATTACACTAAGCTAGCTTAGATTAAGCTTAATCGTATAATGTCATCTTTCACTCTAATACTTAGGCATTGATACTTTGTTTGCATTATTAATTGGAGTCTAATTGACTTATTTTTTTATGTTTAATGATTAGTTATGGGGCTAGGTTTCACTAGATTAGAATAAGATTGGCCATATGGGATTATAGGTCAAAGTATGACTAGTTTTCATCTCTTAAGCTAAGTTTCACCATTTTGGTCTACACTTAGGTGTATAGGATGGACCAGCAACCTGGTGAGTATGCTAAGGATGTTTTAGAGCTGGACACATGGAAAGTAGGGTGCAAAATTCCTAAAATACCCCTTAGAACTTAAGTTATGCTATTTCTTAGTAATTAAGTATCACTTTTGGACCAAATCTAGTCATTTGCTTTTCCTTTCTCTCCAGCCACGACCTGAGACTCTCCAACTTAGTTTTAGAGTTCTCTCAACTCTTCTTAGCCATACCCAAGAGTTTTTAAGTGGTAGAACTCAAATTGGAGCTCTAGAAAGCAAGATAGACCAAAACAAGTCAAGGTAAGTTCACTAAGTTCTTCTTTCTAGGTCTTGTCCTTTAATTTCAATTCTCTACTTATTTCCACTTAAATATTAGTTTCTTCGGGTCCTCTTAAGTTCAAAAATCTATTTCTAAGCCTTGGGAATCAGTTTGGTAGAGATAGAAGACAAGAAGTCTAACAAAGACTCAAACTAGTCAAGGTAAGGTTTAAGTAGGATTTTGAATTTGTAGTGAGTTTTCTTTATTTCAGCTCTTAAACCTAAGCTATTATTTAATGAATAATGGTCTTAGAAGCCCTAATATATTGCTGGAAATATAAAATTTAAGTGGAAGATTAATGTTAAGTCTAAAGCCCCAAAGTTGCTATTTTTGGAATTAGGTATTTCTATGTGTAATAGATTAAGTTTTCTATAATTGTAATCTGATTCTTTTTAAGACTTGGAGTGTATATTTTATTGATCCTATTGGTTATTAAACTCATTTGGTGGCTGGTTGTGAGGGCATACAAGTGGAAAAGTGGTTTTAAACTTGTTTAAACCAAAAAAAAGAGTTCAAGTGCACTTAGATTGTTCTAAGTGATCCTCTTTGACGTGTATATATGGGAATTGGATTGTTAATTGTTATTGCAGGTTTAAAACCATAATTTTAATCATGTGAGAATGTCCTAAAAATAGGGGAGGTGCTGTCCAAATATTTTTAAAACCAAATGGTACCATTTAGAAGCAAATGGACTAGTTTTTATGAAAGTATGTGCCATTTTGGTTCATTTTGTGATTAGATTTCCTGATTTTGTGAAAGTTGTGATTTATGCTTATGGTAGCTTTCTTTAAGTATTTTACATTGTAGTAATCATTCTAGTAATGAAATTGATATCAGGTCCTCCACACACCTTACCACAGAGGATACTGACCCTTTTTACTATCTTTAAGTAACATTACACCTGCAATATAAGAAATTATTTGTTCTGTGAACTTGTGGAATCCTTGAATTATATGAAAAGTTGTATTTGTTATTCTGTTATACCTAAAGCATAAATATCTAAATCTGTTATTCCAACGTACGTGAGGCATGAATATGTGGTATATTTATATTGCCTGACCAGTATTAGTGAATAGGGTGTGGCGGGCCAGCGCCCAATTATCTGGTTCCTTCGGGAACATTATCTGGTTCCTTCGGGGACATTATCAGGTTCCTTCGGGGATAATATTTAGTTCTTTCGGGAACACTCTGATAGCGGTATGGGGAGGATCTCTGCAGTACACAGAGGAGTTTGAAATGTATTTGAGACTCGAGACCTCCATACGACGGCTTATGATTAGTTATTAATTATCTGAGTGGCTCAGTATGCGATTCACGGTCTTGTCAGGCAATACAAAATACACAAGGATCCCAATCATACCATTATCTGTTTTCTAGAATATGCACGTTGCATTTGCACTCGTTACTTACTGAGTTTTATACTCACAAACATTCTTACATTGCAGATGATACTGCTCATATGTGAGTTTAGAGGAGGAGTGCCGACTTTCCTACCGCGGCTTGTGTATATGAGTATTTTTACGCTGTGGTTTCCTGACTGAGAATTTTGTATCTCTTTTGAATGTGTGTACATTATGTATATTTTTATGAGAGGTCCACTTTAGGAGTATGTATGTATGTATAAATTGTACTATATGTAAAAATGAGTGGTATTTTTTTTTCTCTCTCTAGAAAGTCAAAAGTTTTAATTTTTCCTAGTTTTATCCGTTCTAAGTCAAGTAGCATCTCCCGATCTCACTAAATATTTATACAAGTAGCCTTACGTATGTATGTGGGATCAGGGGATGTCTTAATATATTAATATATATAAAATTTGGCTCAGACATATTAATGTATTACATAAAAGGTAGAAGAGAGAGCATGAGCACAATAAATATAGCCAGAAAAAATATCAATAAACTTAGTATTTAGTTTTGGGTGATAAACAGGAATCAAAATAGGCAGAGTTAAGTAAGCAGAATATAGAGAACATAACAAATGGTCTCACTATTTATAAGCAAACAACAATAAAAGAAGTATAAAAGACAGTGAAAGGAAAAAAAAACATTGAATACATGCTAATAGCTACAATAAACACGTAATAAAAGTAGTATAGTTTAAATAAAAAAAACATTCAGAGACTAATTAAACACTGGATTCTAATTTTTCTACTTTTCTTTTCTTCTTTACTTTTGTTTTAATTCAAATAATATAAAAATATCAAAACAACATTAAATAGAGTCTGAAGCCATAAATAAGAAGACATAGATCATCAAAAGTAAAAATAGAGGTCGTGATACATCAAAAAAATCTGAAGTAAAAAATAAATATCAAATAAATAATTTTTATTATCTTTTTTTTTTAAATCTGCATAAAAGAAAAACATCAAAACAACATTAAATAGAGGCTTGAAGCATAGATGCTAATAAACAAATCATCGAAAGTAAGAATACAAGTCATTATGAGCATCAAAAAAATCTCAAGTGAAAAATAAACATCACAGAAAACATTTTTTTAAATTTTTTTAATCTGATTAATAAAAAAAATATCAAAACAATATTAAATATAGATCTGAAGCCATGAATACAGATGCACAGATCATCAAAAGTAAAAGTACAGGTCAAAATAAGCAACCAAAAAATCTAAAGCAAACGATAAATAAGAAAGAAATAGAATATAAAAAATGAAAAATTATATCGAGAATGATCTCGACAATATTCTAGACATTTCTATGGCAAGAAAAGATCCAAAAGAATAGAACTCATATCATATATTAGCAATAATAAAATGTCAATCAATAATAATTCCAAAAAAAAAATCATAAAAAAACATAATAAAAAAATAGAGTTTCGGAACATAAAAATACCAAACAAAGAGGGAGGAGCACCACGTTACGTAGTAGATTTCAGATCCAATTAATTAATTCGAAAACAGCGAACAAAAAATTAAAAAACAGGGAGTTAAAAAAAATAAATATAAGAAAATTTAGACCGAAATGAAAGAACACAAAGAAGAGCCATCGGAGAAGGTGCAAAAGCAAAGAGACCAAACCATGAGAAGCAAAGTAAAAAATTAAAGAGAGAGAGACACTCAAAAGAACGATCCATAAAGAAGGAAGAAGAAAACCTTATAATACAAAGAGAAGAGAGAGAAGGCATCATCAAGAAGACAAAAAGTCGAAAGCAACAAAGAAACCCTGATCTACAGAGTGACCAAGGAGGACTAAAATGACAGAAAAACCAAACCAAAGTACTTAGCCGAGGTGCGAACAAAAGTTTATACCAGTCAATTCAAAAACTACATAAATGAAAAGACCAAAGTGGCCACACACACAAAACAGCTGCGAAAAGGATTTCAAGGATAAAAATGTAATCAAACATCTCAAATACATAACCAGTTCATATCCACACCTGACCCTCATAGAATGACCAAAAAGCCCTCCGAAAATAACCAATTCCCTCAACCCTCGAATGGCAAAACCGTCAATTAACACCATTACAAATTTTTATTTTTTTGAAAAAGACACATAGCTGAACCGTACGAAATGACCAAAAACCCTCTCTAGAAAACCAATCCCCTCAGTCCTCTAAGGGTCAAAACTGTCAATTTACACCATAACAATTTTTTTTAAAAGAAAAAACATATTTTTGATCCTCACGAAATGACCGAAAAACTCCCTCCAAAAAACAGTCCCCTCAACCCTCTAAGGGCAAAACCGTCAATCCACACAACTACAAAATTAAAAATAAAAAAAATAAAACAAAAAGCAATGTTACTGTTATATATACGGTAAAACCTTGCACAACTTTAGTTATATATAATAACTAGTCGTTATACCGCGCTTTGCGCGAGTTGTATTAATATTGTATACATTAAGCCTAATATATAGTTAAGTTTAATGTATTTCAATATTAAAAAATATATTTATCTCTATATTTATTTTGATGAGACGAATGTAGCACAACCATTTGTTCGATGAATTAAATTTATTATAAGCTATCATTAATTTTAAATTAAATACAATATTATATAATAAATGTATATATTACAACCAATCATAGCAAAGAAAAATAATGATAGGACCAATCATATCATGAAAAAATTAGAATTTATCAAAAAATTTTAAAAATAGAATAATGATCAAAGATATAGTTAGATTCAATGTATTTCAACATCAAAAAATATATTTTTGTTCGATGAATTAAATTTATTATAAGCTATCATTAATATTAAATTAAATACAATATTATATAATACATGTATATATTACAACCATTCATAGCAAAGAAAAATAATGATAGGACCAATCATATCATGAAAAAATTAGGATTTTTCTAAAAATTTTAAAAATAAAATAATGATCAAAGATATAGTTAGGTTCAATGTATTTCAACATCAAAAAATATATTTATCTCTTTATTTATTTTGATGAGACGAATGTAACACAACTTTTTGACGTTCGATGAACTAAATTTAATATAAGTAATCATTAATATTAAATTAAATATAATATTTTATAAAATATTAAATTATGTTTTTATCTCTCTCTATATTTATTTTGATAAGACGAATGTAGCACAATCATTTGTTCGATTCGATGAACTAAATTTATTATAAGATATCATTAATATTAAATTAAATACAATATTATATAATACATGTATAAATTACAACCAATCATAGCAAAGAAAAATAATGATAGGACCAATCATATCATGAAAAAATTAGGATTTTTCTAAAAATTTTAAAATAAAATAATGATCAAAGAAGCTATTAGAGTTTTGAGCTTCAGGCTTAATATATATATAGATAGATAGATAGATAGATAGATGTCTCTTTATATATGGGATGCATTAATCAATATACTAGTATACCTAGGATAGTAACTAATATAGTGATAGATAAAATTGATGCATTGGTAAACAAACATCTAGCAATGAGATCAAAAAAGCGACCATTTAGAAAAGAGGGAGGAAAAAAAACAGCTACATATTATTAAAAATGCCGATTTATTATAATTTTGGAATGATGGGGAATGCTATCGTAAGTTCCATGGATCATACGGGCTGTATAATAATTGTCACCTTTTACAACACCTTCAATATAAAATTTTAAATTTATATACACATATATATATTTATATATATACATCAAGACCTAACAGATAATTTGAAATCGTATGGCTGGTGCGATTTTGACGATTCCCCGGGCCCCCAAATTTTAAAGATCCAGAGAAGAAAATGTTCTTGAATAATTTCCTATTAGGGCCATTTCGTGACTAATTTTTCTTTTCCTAAAATGATTGAACCCTTAAGAATCACGATGGACAGTGACATTGAATCAATAATTGGCAATTTTTTTAATATTATATCACTATCACTATCACTATCACTATCACTATCACTATCAGTCCATCACAATAATCACATGGCTTCTCTTTTAATTTGTTGTACTAATTATATAGAGGAAATGTCATGAAATCATCTTGTAGTTTATATTTCTTGTTTCTTTTCTACGAAATTTCATATAATTTAAAAAAGGATAATGTAACTAAATATCCCACCTCTTATTCTATTATCTACCACGCAAGGGACACGCAATCTTATAAATGATATAATAATCTCCAAATAATTATATTATATAGGATAATACTAGAGTCCCAATTATTTGTATAATATGTTATTTGTCACCACTTAATTAATGATAATTTTTAATCTATTTATAGTAAGTTTTAATATACCAATTAAATTGTGATAAATCATATATCACACGTATTGTTACAAAAAATTTCGTACAATAATTAAGACTCCAAGCATTATAATATATTAAACACAAAGTAAAACTGTAATATAAACCTGACTCTACTCTCCATTAAGATAATTATGTCATCTGTTTTTAATTTTACTGTTTTAGCTTATATCAAAAAAATCAGGTGTCATTAGTAGTACAAAAAAAAAAGTTCAGGAACTATTTATAGAGAGAAAGAAAAATCAGAAATTTCTCATAACTTTAACCCTATTATTTGGGGATGTTATTACAATTTCGATGGGTTATACGGGCCATAGAATAGTACTCCTCTTCCTTTTTAACACCTAGAAGATATAGGTCAGGAGAGATAACATATAACTTGAAAGAGGAGCTATATTGACACCTATTTTGCATTTAGTGCTCCCATTATATATACATTAAAAGACAAACTAGACAATAAAAAAAATTGATCGACTACATTTTCTAATAATGCACCCTATATATGGACTGTCAAGATCATCTTCATCTAAATTTTGCAGTACCTCTCTTCCCCAATTTTGTCCTCTCATTCTTCACCTCTTCTTCTTCCCTTTTTTTACTACCACTTTTGCTCGATCATTCCCCAGCTTTAACTCATATTACCTCCATTGATTCGAGTATCTTTTCCTTTTTATTCTTTATGATCTAATTTTAAACTATTACTGCTTACTGATTTTGTTTGAAGAAAAAGATTAACTATTTTCCTTTAAAAAGGACGAGACTTTTATTAAGCAGAAACATCGGTAGTTACTAAAGTAGAAATACAATAAGGACTAGAATCAAGCCAAATAACATCTATATTCTAAATCANTTAACAAGATCAGAGAGAGACTCAAGATTGTTCAGAGTCGCCAGAAAAGCTATGCAGACCCCACAAGACGCGAGGTAGAGTTTGACGTTGGTGACAGGGTATTCTTGAAAGTCTCATCGATGCGTGGAGTCACGAGATTTGAAGTTAAAGGGAAACTAGCTCCAAGATACGTTAGACCATTCGAGATTACTGATAGAATTGGGCATGTTGCTTATCGTCTGGATCTACCACCGCAATTGGGTCGAGTGCACAATGTATTTCATGTCTCAATGCTCAGGAAGTACATACCTGACCCATCACATGTTATCCAGTACTTGGAAGTGCCTATCCAAGAAAATATGACCTATGAGGAACAACCCGTTCGAATACTGGGGAGAGAGCTCAAGATGCTTCGTAACAGGGAGATTCTGCTTGTCAAGGTTCTTTGGGAACATCACAAAGAAGACGAGGCTACTTGGGAACTCGAGACAGAAATGTACGAGAAGTACCCTCACTTGTTTAACTTTCAGTTAGAAGTTGTATTGTGATGTAAACTTTGACTTGTACCTTGAATTTCAGGACGAAATTCTTATAAGGAGGGGAGAATGTAAAAACCTAGTTTTTTAAGGGGTAAATGGGTCTTTTGACCAATTTTAAAAAAAAAAATTCTTTTTTCTCTCTCTCTCTGCCCCACGTGCCCCAACCCCCCCGATCCTCCTTCTTCTTCTTCTCTTCTTCTTGTTTCTTTTTCTTTTACTTCTTCTTTCTTCTTCCGTTCGGCTGAAGCACGCCCGCCCACCTCCGGCCTTCGTCTGACCAAACCAGCCACCGGCGCAGCCTCCTCAGCTCCCCACGAGACGACGCCGACCGACGGGGAGGGACGCCGTTGCCGGAGACGACGATCGGCCGTTCCGGAGCAAAACGGATTTTCCGTCACCGGCACCGATTCCGGCGTCCATTCGCCAGGAAACTGGTCCCGTTGAACTCGTCTCCTCACGATCTTCGACATGGTATATATATCTCGACCCCATACTGTCCGGATCAAAATTTGCCATTTTTGTTAATTTTGAGTTATTTTTAGTTTTATATTTAAATTTGTCAATCCGGCCGTTAGATTGTATTTTCGACCTCATATTTGGAATGTACTCGGAAAATGGAGAAGTTTGATATATATATTGTGTTGTTTGATGATCGACACAAAAATTGCGATCGGACGGTCGAGATTTTGTCTCGAATTGCGTGCCACCGGTCCGGTGTGGACCCGGACCCGAATTTGACAAGTTATATGCCTAACCTAGTTATTTTGGGTGCTAGGAATCCACCGAAGAGGTCCGTTTGTGAAATTGAAGTTCCGGTGATAAGTTGATTTTTCGCAAGAGGACGATCGAGAGCTCGGAATTGGTTCCCGACCCTCCGGGCGATCGTCAACGATACCTTGAGGACTCAATAGCGTATAATCGCTATTCCGGTGAGGTAGGGGTTCAATTACTAAGTTTTCACCTTATTTTGTTTTGAATTATGCATTATGACCTATTTATTGAAATTGTCGATTTTCATGGATTTTATGGATTTGATTGGATATCTGGTGGATTTGCGAACTGTTGAAATGTATTGGATTGTTCTGGGATTGATTTATATGCTTTTTATGCAGGTTAAAAATTTTGGTTTTGGGAAAATACAGCCGTTATGCTGCCCAATTTTCTGTAAATCCCAGAATAATACCAAATGAGTTTTAAAGCATGATTTCTTGACATACTTAATGCATGGTTACTACACACTTTATGATATGTTGTACCTATCATAAGATCACACACTTGAGTTCCATTTTAGCATCATGGTATTTAGATCGCTGGCGAGTTGCTGCAGCGCTAGATGAGAGACCTAGGCCCCTGCACAGGTTTTGCTGACACACCTCCGGGTAGTGTCAGGATGCTGGGTACCTCTGTTCAAGAGGTATTACAGGACTGTGATGAGAGGATGGGAGCTCAAAGATATACTTATACTTGGTTGATTTATGATATGTACAACATGAACATGATTATGAACATGGTGATTTTGATTTTGGTTTTGATTTTGACTATGTGGTTGTACTCGAATATTTGTGAACTTATTTTATAACTGGATTTTGGAAAGGTACTAACCATGCAGGGTTTCAAAAGTTGCATTTATACTAAAAAGGTAATTGAATTCCTACTGAGCATATAAATGCTCACCCCCCTTTATCATTCCCCTCTCAGGTGGTGTACAGTGTGATTTGAGCAACTCCGGAGCGGAGTGACTAGGACTGGAAGATTGTTCTAGTTTGATAGTTGGTAATTATTCAATAACTCATTATGGAACTGTAATAATACTTAAGGCCTATACAAACCCTATATCGGACATAATAGATAATACGGATGAACACTACTGTTACCACTACGTGCAAATACAAAATTATGATAATAATTGTCAGATACAGAAGTGGTGATCACAAACTGTGGGAATTTATAATTTAAACTATTTTTTTTAATCTTTATAGAAGCTGTAATTTTTCAACTAGTTATCGTTTTTCTAAAGAATTGTAGTTTTTAAAAGTTTTCAACAATAAATTATGAATTTCCATTGTGAAATTTCCCTTCTGCCATTGGCCCGGGGTTTGGGTCGTGACAGAATATTTTTGGTATCAGAGCAGAGGTTTAAAACCTCGGATGTGACACCATTAGACTAGATTGTGACTTCTTTTCAAAAGTACTTGCATCACTGTCTCACTAACACTTTGGCATATGAATACAGAACTATAATGCCTCAAAGGAGAAGAATACCGAGGCAAGAACCTAGGGCTGAGACTCCTCCACCACAACAGCAAATCCCTGACCCACTAGCAAACTTGTATGATGCTTTAAGAGCATTACCAGGTCTAAGGATGGAGCGAGACCCTGAGGCCCGTCAGGCTAATTTCTTCAAGGACTTTATAAAGCTCAATCCGCCATCGTTTGATGGGAGACCTGATCCCACTTTGGCTGAAAGATGGCTTAGAGACATCAAGAAGACTTTTGCTACTATTGGAACACCAGCTGAGTTCCAAGTAACTTTTGGTACTTACAAGCTGATTGACGGAGCTATAAATTGGTGGGAGACAGTCAAGTTATCTCAAGATGTGAATGGTATGAGTTGGGACACATTTGAAGGATTGTTCAGGAGTCATTATGCTAATGCTAGTCATAGAGCTTCTATGATTAGAGAGTATGAACAGCCCAAACAAGGTGATATGACAGTAAATGAGTACTATGTGCGGTTTATGGAGTTAGCACAATATGCCTATGCACCTGGAACAGATCCTATCCTCCAAATAGTCAATTTTGTGGAGGCTTTGAGACCAGCCATCTTGGAGAAGATTGTGACACAACCCTTCAGCAACCTTGTTGACTTGGTTGTTGCAGCCCAAAAAGCTGAGGTTTTTCTTGATGATCGGTCAACAACGAGGGATCATGCAAGAAACAAGGGCCATGGGAGAAAGATGAACAAGAAAAACCAAGGACAATGGCAAGGGCAGAATTCTCAGAACAGTGGAAGTAGCAATAGTAGTGGCTCTTCAGGGAAAGGTCGTTATGGACCGTATGGATGTTTCAATTGTGGACAGCAAGGCCACCAAAAGAAGGCTTGCCCCTACCATCAACAAAAATCTCCATTATCTCAGGGAGGATCACAGGGAAGTCAGAGTGCCTCAGTTCCTTTTCAGGGCAATCAAATGAGACCAGTGCAATCTCAGACTCAGTCTCAAGCATTCCCCTCCACTCCTTACCAGCAGCCTTATGGTTCTCAGTACCAACATCAGTATAGGCCACAAGGTTCGGGCTACAACCAAGGCTATACTCAGAATTTTTAGACTTCACAAAGTTCTGGGAACCAAGGAGGACGTCGATATGCTAGTACCGATCCAGGAACTAGTAGCAGTCGCCCAGGTCAAGGAAGAGGAAACAAAGGGAAAGGCAAAGCTTCTGGTCAAGCTTATGCCGTTACAGAAGTAGATGAGGCTCATGACCACACTGGCAGAGGCGTTGTTGATGGTATGATTCTCATTTCCCACTCTTGGGCTTATGTCTTATTTGATACTGGTGCTTCTCATTCCTTTATCTCCATGTTGTTTGCACAAGTGTTGGGATTAGAATGTTCTGTGTTGGACAATGTGTTGACTTTGGGAACACCCTTGGGTGGAGTTACCAATGTTTCTACTGTCTGTCGTGGTTGTCTTGTTGTGATTGATGGTAGGAAGCTACTAGCAGATTTGTTAGTGTTACCTTTACAATAATTTGATGTAATTCTCGGTATGGATTAGCTTTCCAAATACCGAGCAACTGTTGACTGTTTTAATAAGAGAGTGACTCTTTTTCCAAAGGATGGGTATCCTATTGTCTACCAGGCTCATTCGAATCCTTTGAAACCAAGTCCTATTCTAAAGGCATGCATAGGTGGAAGGAAGAAACTAGAGTGCTATAGGAATTTGTTTACCATCGATGTTGAGATGGGAACTGTCGATCAGTACCTTTGGATATCAGTGGTTAGCAAGTTTCCAGATGTTTTTCCCGAGGACTTACCGGGGCTACCACCTGATAGGGAGATCGAGTTCTGCATTGATTTGATTCTCGGAGCTCAGCCAGTTTCTATTTCAGCCTATCGCATGGCTCCAGCAGAAATGACTGAGTTGAGAAGTCAGCTGGATGATCTTTTATCAAAGGGATTCATTAGGAGCAGTACCTCTCCATGGGATGCTCCTGTCCTATTTGCCAAAAAAGCTGATGGAAAGTTGCAGCTCGGTGTAGATTACAGAAAACTAAATCAGCTAACAGTGAAAAACAAATATCCCTTACCAAGGATCGATGAACTGTTTGATCAACTTGGTGGATCTAGATTCTTTTCCAAAATTGATCTTAGATCTGGTTATCATCAGTTAAAGATTCGAGAGGAGGACATACCGAAAACTGCATTCAGGACTCGTTATGGACACTTTGAGTTATTAGTTATGCCATTTGGTCTGACTAATGCTCCAGCAGCGTTCATGGACCTTATGAACAGAATTTTCAGACCTTATTTAGATAGATTTGTGGTTGTCTTCATCGATGACATCTTGATCTATTCTAAAACTCGAGAAGGACATGCTAAGCACTTGAGAATTGTACTTCAGACCTTAAGAGATCACCAACTTTATGCCAAGAGATCCAAGTGTGACTTCTGGATGACGGAAGTAAAATTCTTGGGACATGTTATATCTCATGAAGGAATTTCAGTTGACCCTTCCAAGATAGAATCTGTTCTAGAGTGGGAGAGACCGAAAAGTGTAACCGAGATAAGAAGTTTTCTTGGTCTAACGGGTTATTACCGCCATTTTGTTGAAAATTTCTCGAGAATCGCAATGCCTTTGACAAAGTTGACGAGAAAGAATGTCAAGTTTGTATGGGATGATGATTGTGAAGCAGCTTTCATAGAATTGAAGAGAAGACTGACAACTGCACCTGTTCTTACTGTTCCTAACAGTAATGAACCATATGTCGTGTATACCGATGCTTCTGGTTCAGGATTGGGATGTGTCTTAATACAGAATGGCAAGGTAGTGGCTTATGCTTCCCGCCAGTTAAAGCCACAAGAGAAGAACTATCCCACTCATGACTTGGAGTTAGCAGCGGTAATCTTTGCGATAAAGATTTGGAGATGCTATCTATATGGTGTGAAATTTGAAATTTACTCTGATCATAAGAGTCTGAAGTATCTGTTTACTCAACGGGACTTGAACTTGAGACAAAGAAGATGGGTTGAGTATATGGAAGACTATGACTTCGAACTTCAGTACCATCCTGGAAAGGCCAACGTTGTAGCTGATGCTTTGAGCAGAAAGACTCATAACATCCTTGCTTCCTTGATACTAGAAGATTGGAAGAATTCAGTTACCATTGGTGACTATAACCTGGAGTATAAGGAAAATGGGGAAACTGCTTGTATCAGCAATATTGTGGCTACGCCATCACTTCTCCAGATAGCACAACAAAGTCAGTGGCAAGATCAAGAACTGAGAGTAATCTGGAATCAACTTTAGAATGGTGAGCAGTTAGATGGTTGGAGTACCAATAGAGAAGGGTTCGTACTTTTTAATGGAAGACTAGCTATAGCCAATGACCCTCATCTTAGAGAGACTATTCTAACTGAGGCTCATAAGTCCAAATTCGCAGTACATCCTGGTAGCACTAAGATGTACCATGATCTGAAGA
>JXTC01000536.1:163450-200023 GCA_002914845.1 Trema orientale | reverse complement strand
AAGTTAAGTTACCTTCAAAACCATGGGAGTTGCATCATATATTGCCATCTCCTCCCCCTGCATCATGGAAATTGGGGTGGCATTCTCTTGAACCTAGTTCACATCTTCGTCAATGTTGTGGCTTGCTCCCTGCTCACTTTGTCCCTTTAAAAATCAAAGAAATAGTGTCAGGATCACAAAATATGACAAAACAGATAAAATTATACTTTCTCAATTACTAGTCAGAAGATTTGTGACTCAAAGTCACATAAACACCCACCATCAGACAGGAAGTTACAATTTCAACAGCTTTGTCCACATCAGTTGCACCACCAAACATTTTTTCAACATCAGCTGTAGAAAACATGGGACTTGTATCAAATATTGCCTCTTCTTCCATCTCTGCAATATCTTCTGCTACGAATTCCCTTTGTTGTTCTTCTTCTATATTTTTGTCTATCTCTTCATCATCAACACCATTCTTCTTTGTCTCTCCTTCTTTTTGAACCTCTCCCTGCTTCTCATCAACAGACACCCTATCATTCTCACCTTCATTGCCAATCTCTTCATCTACATCATCATCGCCCAAACTTGTTACTTGTTCTGCATACTCAACATTAGTACTTTCAAAGTTTCCTTCACCCTTTTTTTTGCCTATTTCTTTCTTCCCCTCCCCTATTTTTATATCAATAGCAGCTGTTACCTCTTCCACACCAACTAGCTTCTGCAACATATTTTCACAGTTTTTTTAAATAGTTTTAACGTCCTTCTGCTCGTGTCGAAAACTTTGAATCTCATCTTTAACCCTGACAAGCTCATCCTCAAGTTTACGGAGTCTTGACTCTAAGCCCAAGTCCGAAGATGGTGATGCGCTTCTATGTTTACCATCAAACCATTGATCCTTTCCAATACGCGACAATATAAGCATATTACCATCCAGAGGCTGTTCTTCATCATGGTCATCAAGTACAGTCTTCTCTTTCAAACCAGATTTTGAAAAAAGTTTCCCCTTCAGCAAAAGTCCGTCCTGTTTCTCATTTTCCATTGCAAAAATAGCTTCAATGTACGGATGCTCCAATTCTTCATCCGTATGGGTCATTGGCACGACTTCCAACTGAAAAATAATCAAAGTGAGTCAAATTAATTTACTCAATGCATGATCCAAATATATTAAAAATATGACATCTACTCAAACATAATATGACAAAAAATCACTAAAATGACTAAAGTTGTGACAGACAGTCACTTATCTAAAGTTGTGACTGTCATAGAAAATTTAAGAAATGAAACGACTTCCCATAAAATCAGTTGTACATAATATAAACATCTTATTCACTCACATTGGGATTAGAAAACACACTCTTCTGTAACATTTCAGCTGTTGGTGCCATGTCAGTAGTCCAACGTAAAATTCTTGGGATTGATTGTAACTTTTTCTCCTTTTCGGCATAATATTGTCCAAGCAAAGGGATAGTCTCGTATGACCAGATCTGTAATGCAATTGGAAATCCAAAAAAATTATAGTGTCTCTCTGCCTTCCCCTTTTTCACTTCATTTTTCGCTCGAAGTACAATCTGTTCGCTTGTCTCATCTCACAAAAGTTTTCCCCATGGATATTTGTTGAATGATTCTAAATCATCAACAAGGTCGACAAAGAACATAGGCACCTGCACCGAGGGACTATTAGTAAGAAGGGCATTAGACAGCAAATAAAGTAAAGCAACTTTCACCCTATCGTCATCATTTTGCGCTGGCACTAGATCAAATACAATCTTTATGCTCTGCCTTTTCAATGTATTCTTATCATTGAAGTAAGTAGGGCCTATATGTTTGCTCACGTTTGTTTTCCAAAACTTTTCATTCGTGTCTCCATCATACCTCAAATCAGTAATGAGCGCCATGTCTTGAATGGAAAAGCTTACCAAGGTACCACACACTTGAAAGAATACTTTGTCGTCACCCTTATATCCTGGAACTTCTGCCACCCGCATTATCAACTGATTAACTATTTGTGCAGAGGAAGTAAGTTGTTTCACCTTTAGGAAATGCCCAAAACAAGTTTCAGAGAACATTTTCCTTTGTGCTTCAGTCAATTTTGCTTTGATGTGTGCTATACAACTATCAATACGACCAAAATAATTTATCTTTTCTTGTCTGACTTCACTCTCTTCAGACTCAAATATTAATTTCCAGCCCTGCAATAGATATAGAAATTACATTTAATCCTGTACAACCTTTACAAAAGCACAAATAGGCACAATATTTGTCACTCTGAGTCACAAACATTGTGCCTATCTTACAATAAACAATTATGTAGTCACATTAGCTAATAATTGCTAAGTAATAGTTCTCAAATAATGCATAACAATGCCAATAATTCACACAGAATTCACATGAAATACCATAACTTATAGTCACAGAATACATGACAGTAGTCCACATCTGTGACTTATAGTTACAACTTTTGTGATATTCACGCATTTGTGACTATACGCCATATATACTCATGTAAAACAGGAACTTGCAAAAACAAAACAATGCCTAATAATGCAGTCTTCCCATCTTCCAGAACCATTTATGGTTTTCAAATCAAATGCAAATAATCAAAATTTGTGGTTCATTAATGATAGCCGAAAATGCTTCCAATTCACATGAAAAACCATACCATAAAAATTATTACTCAAATATGTGTGATTGTACGTCACACAATTGTGACAGCCATAGTATTGCAAAAGTTAAAATATACAATCTAATCTGTGACTATAAGTCACAAAATTTGTGCCATTAGAACATTTTTTCCTACAACGCACATATATTAACTTCCAACACGAAATTGCAAAAATGAAACATGAAAAGCAATCTCCCAACTACATTCAAAATCTCTTCGCAAAAAAAAAAAAAAAAAATTTAATATACGTACTACATTCAGAAATTACAAATTTGGGACTTAGGGTTTTGACCATCACGAATGCAACCTCCAACCAAGAACACAAATTTCTCTAACCCAAAATCATCAAACACAGAAAATAGGACATTCTTACTTTTTCTTCTTCGGCCTTTTGCTTTTTCATCTCTTTCGTTTTCACCTTCTCCTTCGGCTTCTTCGTCGTCGTTTTGGTTGCTAATGTAGATACGCGGAGAGGTGAGGATTCCGTTCCCTCTCCCTCCATTTTCAGCTTCTTCAACCTCGGCGACGTCCTCGGTGATGCCGACTGCGGAGGAGGATTTTCGAAGTCATCATCTTCATTTGCTTTTCTCTTTTTCGAAGTCCACCGCGTTTTAGCCATTGTCGTCACACGGCAAGGTAGACACAGAGGCAACGTAGGGGAGTAGAGCTTTAAGAAAGTGGAGGAGAAGTGGGTTTTCTAATGGGAGTTATGGGTCCGAAAATAGGGGCAAGGTGGGGGGTGTTCACGGTTCCTCTTCTGTAAAAAACGGGTTCAGGGTTTTTGAAATTTAAAAAAGTAAAAATAAAACAACAGACGTACGAAAACGAAGGAGGCAGGACTGAAGATCTGACAATCGTTGAAGGGTATTTTCGACTTTGTCCTCTGTGGGAAGTAGTAAAAAAGTCATTTTTAAAAACTGAACTAAAAAAGTCACTTTACTCCAATTTAAGAGTAGCTATGTCAATTTCCCAAAACAATATTCTCTCTGTCTTTTCCTCCAAATAGGGCCGATCAGTTTGGGCCCAACATGACCTGGCCCAGGTACTAACCTTAATTTACTCTCTTTCTCTCTCTCCAAATAGGGCCGACCAGTTTGGGCCCAACATGACCTGGCCCAGGTACTAACCTTAATTTACTCTCAGTATTTGGTATGGATGGATATATCTACTACGATATAATAAAAATGAATGTGCTTTGGGATTTACACTTTGTTCCAGCTGCTTAATATATTTGTTTAATAACTTTTTTGTTTTTGTCTTTGTACTTTTTAAGGCAGTAGCCAATAGGTATTAATTTTATTTGTCAGATGCTTTATTTTATTTTTTTTTCTATTTCACACTTTTTTTTTTGGCTGAACATATCTAGAATCGTTTTTTAATATTTTTCTTTTATAGAAATTAAAAAAAGTTATATACTACTCTTAAGCTACATATAATAAATACGACCAGATACATCACACCATTACTTGTATATATGTTATAAGGGAATGGCTACGGTAGGGGCGTCCCTACGTAGGGTCATGCCTTAATTATCGTTGGATGGGAATCTGTGGGGAATAACGGGAATCTGTGGAGAATCTATTTATATACAGATTCTCATCCAACGGTGAATAGACAGGGCCCTACGTAGGGGCGCCTTCACTGTAGACACGCCCATGTTATAAATTACAATAGAACAACTTAGTTACATATGTATATATATAACTAGAGATAACGTATCATTGGTCGTGATACGTTATTACAGGAGAATAAAGTATTGGATAGCACCACTACAAGTAACAATAATAGCTAATAGTTTTCAAAAATTGTCATGTTAATTAAACTGTGTGGAGGTAGTAGTATGCTTAGTTAATTTTTATTGTGTGTTTTTTAATCTCAAGATACTATAATTTAAAATATTTTTTTACACTTTTTTTGTCTTATTAGTTTTTGATTTGTCTTATTTGTTATTTAAAATAATTTTTTACACTTTTTTTTTGTCTTATTTATGAGTAGAAACTTTCAACTCAGACTATTGTTTAAAAAGATTAAAACAACGGGTGGTACGTGCCTACCCGACACTAGTATATATATATATATATAGATCAAGATTCACATTTTTGTAAGAACACAAACCCTTTTTTAAAAAAAGAAGATAGAGTGTATTTTTTTTTTTAAACCCGAGATATTATTTACTATACTAGTTATATCTACAATTTATTGGATATTTGGTAACTTAATTTCATGTACCTAGTGTGAAGACATTAACATTTTTCATATTTAAAGAACATGGAGCATAGGACAAATTATAAACAACTTATCAAAAAAAGCCCTATTCTTTAATGAAAAATTAAAAATCTGATAAAGTCTTACTGATTTTCGGAAGTAGAAAGTTTAAATCAGATATTCGTGAAGTAACAATTGAATTAAATATTTAGAAGACCTATGGTTTAGACATGAATCACTCTTCACAAAATATAAATATTTTAACTGAAAGTTTGTGAGAAAACGATAGAAAAATTGGAAATTCACTAACCAAAATTGTTACAAAACTTAACAGGAAAAAAAAAAAAGGAAATTAGGCAGAGTGGCATTTTGTTAGTCGGTATTAGTTTTATAGCAGTTTATACTACATTATGAAACTAATATTTTTCTTTAGAATTAGTATCAACAAAAGTATCCGGAAAAAAAGCCAAAGGTTAAAATTCAGATCGAGTAAGTGACTTTTATCCTAATTTCCTCAAAATCGTTAGTGTGAAGACAACTGATTGGTTTTTGCCACAACCTTTGAAGGAGATTTTAAGGGAAATAGATGTATCTATGATTTTTCATTTTTATCTTTTTGACCAAACGATAATTTTTAGGACCACTTATCATAATGATTTTTTTAGAAGTATTCATAAAGGTTGTGACCTTTTGTAAACTCTTATGACTGATAACATAGTGATTATTATCAGCCCTAAGATGTCACAAAATATATTACATTTTATGATTAGTCTTGAAAAATAGGTATGAAGATGTCATTTTGGCTCAAGTTACTCCTACGTACACAAATCCAAATCCAGTTTTCAATTACAAACTGCACCTGAATGTGCATGTCATCATTGACGGCCAATGGGTAGTTTGGATTGCTTGCTAAGTTTTGTGAGCATATGACACTGGTGTAGGACTGCAATATTGCTTTTCTTAAATATTAAACAAGGAGTGCTAAATCTACCCTCTTTTTTCACCATTTTGTCTTATTACTTAATATGTAGACTCTGTTATGTTTTTTGATATTATTAAAATTTAATATATTTTAGTAGAGTTTGCGCGACAAAAAGTAAGACATAAGAGTCGAAAAAAGATGAATTTATTATTCCTCATATTTGATATTACTTTTGTTAAATACTACTTCGACAGAGCTTGTTTAATAACACGTTTACATTTGTATTCTATATTTCTAAATAGATTTGTATTTTATATTTCTAAAATTGAAAAAAAGGGTAAAAATCTTAACAATCGAATTGCAAAAATATCCCTTTGAATTAAATACAAAAAGCCACTCCATAAAGAACGAAGAAAGTATCAGTGTATCACTACCGGTTGGCTTGAACCATCAGGCTATCAATTGCATCCGAAGAATATAGGGCTTTTTAGCAAAATGGCCGAATTTCGGATCCTAATTTGCAAAATGACTGTTTTTCAAACATCGTTAAAAAATAGTCGAATTTTGAAAATTATTTAAAAAAATAGCCGTTTTTCATATTTAGTATATCAAAATATATTAATTTATGTTTCGAAAATTGATTTACTTTTTCAAAAATTGATTTACTTTATAAAAATATATCAACTAAAAAATGGCTATTTATCCAAATAAAATTATAAAATGATCATTTATTAATAAATAGGTGTAAAAAAAATCCATTTTTTAATTTTTTTTAAAAAAGGCAATTTCTAAATACTTAACAATATATCTTGTCTAGCTTATAACCAACTTGGAAAATGGACCTAATTAGCAGCGATTTGGGCCAAAATGACCTTTTCATGAGTATTTGTAGAATAATGGGTCTTATAGCAAATAGCCAAATTTTGGTCTCATTTCAAGTAAATGTTTGTTTTTCAAATGCTATAACAAGATTACCAGTATATTAGCGTATATACCAAGTAAGATATAATGTACCTATTATAAAAACTAATATACTTAGTACATAAACTAAAGCTGGTATATAAGTAGATATGCCAAGTATAAAAATACATATATTTGACCATTTAACTATAAAAAGAGAAAAAAATATTTATGAAAAACAAAGTATTAAAGAGGACACACAGTCTATTTTTCCTAGAATAATTTTTCTTTAGAAGTTTCATAATATTAGTGACTTATAATTAGACCTACAAAAGTCATATATCTATGGTCATAAAATATAGAAATTATCCATTATAAAATATTGTGACACACCTCAAAACATTATTTTGAAAAGAGAAAAAGGACATAGATAAGACTAATTTGGGCCAAAATAACTTTTTTGTGATTTTTTTAAATGACATTTTAAAGAGTGTCAAGAACGCTTTAACTTATAGTCAAGAGCTTCTTGACTATAAAAAAATTTCTAAAAATATTATAAATAATAGTTTTTTCATGATCAAGATCAAGAAACTTTTTACTACAAATCAAAACTTTCTTAATAATCCTAAAAATATCATTTGAAAAAATCACAAAAAAATCTTTTTCGCCCAAGTTAGGTCCATTTCCCAACCAACCTTGCATGTATACCCCTCTCCTTTCCTCTCTTGAAAAATAGTCATATCCTAGTTAGGTCCATTTCCCAACCAACCCTGCATATATATCCCAGTCCCAAGCCCATAAGGCACGTTTTCTTCCTTTAAAAAATGTATAGCCAAGTGGATAAGTTGTTTTGTAGGTGTTCTATAAGATTTGGTGGTTCGTACAATGAGCATGATCGTGAGAAACAATACCCATTTGCATTGGAATAAATGCTCTTATGCTATACTCCCAAAAAAATTAAATTAAATAAGAAAAAAAAAATAGGCTATGGTTTGGGCCATCCCAGCAGGTCGCTATCAATACTACTATCCTTTTCCCCATTATTTACACCAATAACAACCAATAACAAGGGAGATAACCGGAGATTGTAACCGTACAAAAATGTTATGGATCTCACTCACATTCATAAGGGGGTCATGAACAATGTTGAAACTCTTTTTCGTGGGACTGGGGATAAAGCTTAGGCCATCTCCAACCCATAACCCCAAAATAGTGTAATTTTTACACTAAATTAGTGTAACTTTCACACTATTTCATAGATTGAACTCCAACCCATTACACCAAAAGTTACACTAAAAAGAATATTCTCTTTCTATTCTCTATCTTTTTAGTCCTTCAACAATTACTTTATTTTACAAACTACTACATCTATATATTATTTGACACAATATTGCAAATTATTAGAAAAAATATTCTAATAAATTAACAATAGTAAAAATTAATAAATTACTTTTAATTAACTAAATATTGCATTTAATAAAATATTAGGAAAAAAAACACAAATAAACAAAAAGGGATTACATAAACAAAAAAAAAAAAAAATCTTAGTTCCACATTGGTCGACATTTAAATTTCGAGAAGAAAATAAAATATTACTCGAAGATTTAAATTCCATAACCGATTCAAATTTGCGTGAGCATTTTCGAAGTGAACAATCAAGAATTTTAGAAAAAATAGCTCAACAATCAAGCCAAGGATCTCAAAGCAGCTCTGGTTCTTTTGGCCGATTTTTTAACGATTTAGGAGGATCCAGCACCGATCTTCCGGAGTACTAAATTATTGTCTTTATTTATGTTGATGCTATTTTAGTTTCTTGCTATAGTTCTTCTTTTTATTGTTTTAGTTTATGCCTTATTTGCTAAAATATTGTTTGAAACTTAGTTATGTTGTTATTGTTTTAGTTTATGTTGTATTTGCTAAAATGTTGTTGGAATTTTAGTTTATATTGGCATTTAGTGTTAATTTTCTGCATATTATGAAATTTTTAGATCATTAATTTTAATGAGTAATTATATTTTAATATTTATTGATACTTGTATCATTTAGTCAAATTAAATTAATTATGAAATAAATTAAATCATTATAGATAATAAAGGTTAATAAAAAAAGGATATATTGGGAATAAATTTGTAGGAAGTTATAAAGGTGGGGGCTATTGGGTAAATAAAAAAATTTGAATAGTATTACACCAAATTTGGTGTAATACTATTCATTACACCAAATTTGATGTAGGAAATGGTATTGCATTGGAGAGAGTTTTTAACACCAAAATGGTGTTTTGCACCAAATTGGTGCAGCGTTGGAGATGCCCTAAAGGTTCTTCAATTACTTTCTATATGAATTCTAAACTCCAAAGTGTACTTGATAAAAGGAAAAGGGTTTTACATGTATGGACAAGGTACAATCCGTTGCTACTTTAATGAAGCACTAGTCCAGCATTTGCCCATATCCGTTCAACGAAAAGAGTATATTAGGGCCAAACCAACCACCTCAAATTAATCAACACTACAATTATAAATGAGTTTCCATCGAGTACCCTTTAATTTTTGTGTCAACTATTAATAAATGTGACACTCGAAAATGACACGTATAAGCAGTTTAATTAAACAAGTTAATCTTATGTCAACATGATATATAAGTGATATGTTCAATGATATTTTAAATATTTTACAAGATATTTTATTTCGTTTCTAATATGTTTAATGTGTTTATTTAAATTAATTAATTCACAGTCATGTTAATTTTTTGAGTAATCGTGTCAATGTTGAATAATACTCATAATTCTAGATGCGCTTATCCAAAAAAAGAAATAATATCTCCAATAATTAAATTATTTGAAGACAAGCCATACCGTTGATACCAACATTAACACATCAATTTCCATACATTCAATTACCAAACTCAGAGTAGACTTAGGACATGTTTGGATACACGTTTGTTTTATATTTTTTTTTTGTTTTTTCAAATGAAAAGAGTGGTTGAATCTCAAGAATTTACTTGAAAGGATCTCCGTCTTCTATTTCATTTAAAAAATATAAAAAACATAAAACAAAAATGTATTCAAGTAAGCCCTAAGTAAATAACATACCTTCTCTCATTACTATTAAGTATTAACTGAGCTGTTTATGTATAGCTTGTAGCACCCAGGAATGTGTTTGGTCATAGAACTCACTCCTTCCTGATAACAACCTAAATACCAATGCTCCTGAGCTCTGAAATGATGACTGCATCAACAAATAGGGAAATTAAATGAAATACACACCATAAATAATGAGTATTAGAGAATGTACTTCTCTCAATAGTTTTTAGATGAAATACATCTTTTTTAAAAAACGGAGGTATAAAAAGACTTATATACTCTTAATTCGAGAGTGTTAGACAGAGGTATCAAAAGCTAGATAAGGTGTCTAAGAACTTGAGGAAAAAAAAAATACATCCCAGTATTTAGTACATAATGGATTGTTAAACCAAATACAATCCTAGAACTTCCTCAGATATAGCACCCCTAATAGTCTCAGGTATAGCTATATTTGTTTTAATCTAATATCCTAGTTAGGTCCAATTCTAGAACTTCCTCAGGAAAGAACAATCCCAAGCCCATAAGTTGTTTTACCTCCTCAGGTATAGCGCCCCTAATAGTCTCAGGTATGAAATGTTTCATGATCATAAGACTCATACGATTAAAACTTCCCATTGCTCAAAGTTCTTAATATCTATAGCAGAACTTTCATCTGTAAAAGTGGCAGGTTGTTCTTTAGTGAGTACAAGGTCCAGATCCATGCAACCGAGCATATTCATAATGTGCTCTTTCCACTTCTTGAAGTTTGTGCTGTTAAGTACAGGAATTAAATTCAAATTAGCAGATATATTTGAAGTAGAAACTGAACAGAGAACAAAAAACAGAAAATAACAGCTCACATTAAAAATATGTCATAAACTAAGCATACAAAATAATAAGATATACTAGCATGACATACATCAAATAAACATATAAGGTGGGCTTCCATCACAAGATACCCAGAACAACATCAATAAGTCTTCTTTTGGGCCGACTTATTAACTTATAAGTAGTACTCTTCAGTGCAGTATTCAAATATTAACAGTAAATCCTGTCAGACAGTAAATCTTCTTTTGGGCCGATTTACTATCCACATGGAAAATTAATAACCATCATATATCTATTATTGCATGTGTGTTCATTATTCGGCCAAATAACCACTTTCATTTGGGCCAGTAATTATTCGCATGAAAAATAAACACACAATCATTCAAATATTTCAAAATAAATAAATTTACGCAATAGAGGTTATTTTGGCAACATGTTATTTCAACTTATCTATTTCAAAATATTTAAACAAATATTGCAAAGAAAATAATAACCAAAGTACCAAAAATATTAAACTGAAAATTTCAATGCACAAATATAAATGGATGACCAACTGAGTTTTAAGCACTTTTATTAACTCTTAAAGCCAAATAGAGTTTTCAACGGATAAAGTGTGGGTTGTACTAAAGCTGGGTTGAGAAAACAAAACTAATTGGTTAAGTTTCTGATTAGAACTCCTTGAATTGAGTCGAAAACGACTCAATTCTACCCAGAACTGAGATCATGTACCTTAATTAGGTCAAAAATTTGATCTAAAATTTTTTTTCTCTTCCTAGGTGATGACGCCATCATAGCCATAAGGGTGGCGCTGCGGCACCATTGCGACTTAATTGTGGCACTGCGGTGCCATTGATTGGCGCCACAACACCAGCTTCCTGTGCTGGGCGCTGCAGCGCCAAATTCCGGCCTTAGTGTTAATTATCCGATCCGATTTGAAAATTGGGTAACACAAACCTTATGCGATTTTTTTCCATTATCTGCAAATTTTATGACCCAAAACTCAGAATTCAACCATCAAATACTCAATATCTCAACAAAATCATAAAAAATTCATCAATCATACATGTTATATCTAAACCCTAGAAAACTATATAGGTAAATATTGGGAAATTAAGATTTCAATCTTACTCACTCTTATTTTGAAGATAACAAACATTTGATTTAGTACTAATGATTTAACTTGAGTGTGTAGTGAAATGGCTTAAAAAGTTCTAACTCAAGTTTATCAAGAAATCAAGCTTGAAGATGGATGCATATTGGACTTATTAGAATCAAGCTTGAAGATGGACGGAGAAGAGCTTGAAGACAAAGATCAAGAATACAAGACTTAGATTAACAAAGGTTAAATACTTAGTTCTTGTATTTGAATTGTCTATACATTATATGATCTTAATGGCTCAAAGTTTTCATAAAATTGGAAATTTTCAAAGCAAAACTGTCAAACCTATTTATCTCCAATTAAAATATGAAATTTATTTTACACAAGCTTTTAATTTGATTTATGAACTTCTAAAGTTCCTATATTATATAATAAATCAATCTATTAAGTCACATTTTGAAAATAATTAAAAAAGACTTGAAATAAAATTCAAAGTTTGCTCTCGGATAGAATCGGTCTACCTAAAAGCTATTTTCGGTCTATCGATTCCCCTGCATATTTTCAGCAAATTTTCAGATTCGACCGTTAGAACCGCACTACCAACGGCTAGTCTTTTCGGTCGACCAAAAATACACTTTCAGTCTACCGAAAGTGACAAAATGTTTGTCAAACAGTTATAAACGGCTAGTTTTTATTCAAGTCTATAAATAGAAGCTTTTCTAACACTTGAAATAATCTTTGAACATTCTTACATTGCTTATATCATACTTTTAAAGTGTTCAAATCAATTTTTGTAAACCAAACTTTTAAATTCACTTTTTCACAAAAATCTATTGAGCCTAACTAGATTATATTTTGTGTTTACATCTATTCTCTCTAAGCTTACATTGTATCAAATATTTTCATTTGAGAGAGATTTTAGTTGAGAGTTCCATCAAACAAAAACCAAATTATATTTGTGAGGTGAGGTTGCCACCGAAGTCAAAATAATCCATTTTAGGTGAGGTTGTCACCGGAGTCAAAACAATCCGAGTGTAGGTGAGGTTGTCACCGGAGTCTAAACAACTCGTTAGTTGGTGAGATTGGCACCATTGTCTAAACAATCCGTGTAGGTGAGGACTGGCACCGGAGTCAAAACAATCCAAGGTTAGGCGCGATAGAGCCAGAGTCAAGACTATTGTAAAGGCTAGGGTGTGCCCAAGAAGAATTCACTCCGTTTGTACAAGGGTCGGTCAAGCCCACAATCTTGATCCAAATAGTGGAAGCTCAAAGCAAGTTGCCGAGAGTCGGGGACGTAGGCAAACTGTCGTGTTTGTTGAACATCGTAAAAAATGAGTTTGCACTTTCTCTGTCCCTACACTCTTTACTTTATTGCAAGCTATTTATTTGAGTGTTTGATATTTAATGTGCTTAACATACTTGATATTATTGCTATATGTTTGCAATCAATGTTGATTTAGCTTAAAAGTTTCAAAATAGTGGTCTATGGTTTTACATAGTTGAAAAGTTTCTGCAAAAGTTTTAAAACCCAATTCACCCCCTCTCTTGGGTAGTCAATCTTGGGCTAACAATTCCTAACAGTAAATATATTAAAAAAATAGAGACATGCATGATTATCCTGAGCAATTTAACATGATAACCTGCCCTTGATACCACTTGTTAGATATACATAATGGATTGTTAAACTAAATACAATCCTAGAATCTATCATGCCAAATTGTCAGGAAAAGATTTGTTTAGAGTAAACCCGTGACTAACCTGGATCCATTGTATTTAATAGCAAAGGATGTGATCACATAAGCGGAAGCGATTAATTAATTAGAGCCTGAGGGTAGAAGATCTTCCACAGCCAAAATACTCTATGTATACTTAATGGGTTCTCTCTCTGTTGATGGAGGTAGAGGAGAAGAGCATACGTTCTATTTGGCTTGGGAACCAAAACTCTAATAGTTATGTCCTTATATACTGATAGCTAATAGAGACCCCATCAATCCTTATTGGTCCAGTATTGGGTAACCAAACATTACACAGCCCATACTTAATAGGTAATTTCCTGAGCCTATAATTAGATTACTTAATTAGCCCCACTTAATTAGACAGTCATAATATTATATAATTGTTATAAAATCCCATGGCCCACTATAGGGTTACACGAGTATAACCCAACAATTAATTAATAGGATAATACTACATATCCCAATTTTCGTATCAAATTTTATGTACCAACACATGTGGCATGTAAGTTGTCACTAACTAATTAGTGTATTAAAACTTACCACAAATAGATTAAACATTATAAGAGTGGTGACAAATCACATGCCACATATGTTGGTATTAAAAATTTGGTAAAAAAATTGGTACCTCAAGCATTATCCTAATTAATATGTGTTAAGCAGTTTTGCTCTTGTTTTTTTGTTGAAAATACTCTAATCATTTAATCGTAGATTTGCAAACTTTATTAATGCATGCTAAGTGTTTGACATGCCTATGAAAAATGTCTAATTGTATTATACTTACTAGTGTTTTCAAAGTTTTTACTTTTCAACTTTCAGATCATATAGCTCTAATTGTTGTTTGGGACAGGGTACAAAAACAGAGATATTATGTTATAGATATTAAGTAAAAGAAGCCTTTATCTTGTATAATGTTTTATCAAATGATTTGAAATATCGTTGTCTAGGTTTTTAATTTTATTTTTAATATGTTTATAGGATGGCTCTATTGCCATCCTTTTTTTCTCTCTTCGCCCTTCTTCTAAACACACCTCTTTAATATTTTAAAATTTTCTTTTCACACATCTTATAAATTTATGTTATGTTCAAAAATATCTCTTATTAAATATTTCTCTAAATATTTCTTTTTTCACACCCTAATACTTTACAATAAATTAGTTTTTAGAATTTTTTCTCTTTTTAAAAATTACAGTATAAATTGAGATAATTAATGATCTTTTTTTTGGATCATATAACTACACAAATTGTTGGTTCCTAAACCCAAGACGAAAAAAAATTCCTGAACGGTGGTATCTACACTAAAAAAAAAAAAAACAGTTGGTTCCCAAACAAAAAAGAAAAGAAAAGCTTATAAGAAAAAAGACATAGTTAGTTCCCAAATAAAAATAAAAACTTATATTGACTCCCATCCTCCACCCCCTCCCCCCCAAAAAGCAAAACGTTAACTAATGGTTAAAAAAAAAAAAAAAAAAAAAAAAAAAAAAAAACATAACTTAATTTTTTTAAAAAAAAATTGTAAGCAAAGTATTATATAATTACTATACGTAATTGGCAGGGTGTGCTAAAAGTATTAAGAGATAAGAGTTTTAATTATTTGATGCTATATGGGGATATTCATATCAATTCATAAGAGGATATTTTTGTAAATAATTAATTAATTAAAAGGTAGTGAGGAGAGAAAAAAAAAAGGTGGCAATAGAGCCGCCCATATTTTTTTTGGACTCTGCAATTTTTCAAGGATTATTGTGAATATGAGATGGCAACATTTCTTAATTTTCTACGATGGTGCTGCAACCTCGAAATTCTAGTGTTGCAATGCTGAGCTCGAGTTTTTAGTACTGATTATTCTAATTTGGCACTGCGACACTAACTTTCCAGCGTTGCGACACTAAGATCAAAAATTACTATTTTTCATACTTTTCACTCCCTTATGCATTCTACACATGAGAACATAAATAAATTAAAATAAATAACTAAAAATTAAGGAAAATTAACAATCCTAAGATAACTAAAACTAGATAAAAATCAACCATAAACCTAATTAAACACAATTAGATTTCAAAGACTCAGCTATTTTTAATGCAACACAAATGGCAAAATAACTCTATTTTATAGAGTTATCAACCTTCATCATAAAATACCATTCCACTTTATCGTAGACTTTGCTCATATCTAATTTGAGAGTCATAAAGCCTCGCTTACTATTACTTTTCTTACTCATGGAATGAAGAAGTTCAAAGGTAGCGATGACATTGTCTCTTATTAGCCTATTCAGTACAAAAGCACTTTGGTTCAAAGCGATAAGATCCGACAACACTAGTTTCATTATATTAGCAATGGTCTTAGTAACAAGCTTATATACATGTTGCAAAGGCCAATTGGACGATAATCTACTATCATTTTAGGTGATTTCTTCTTCGTAACCAAAACGATATTTATTTGATTAACTGCAGCCATAGACTTCCCTTCATTAAGAACTCCCAAAACTGCTTTAGTAATCGAATCTCCAACAACATCCAAATGTTTCTACAAGAAAATCGCATGAAAGCCATTTGGTCTTGGAGCTTTAGTTAGACCTATGTCTTTATGTATTCTCCATACTTCATCACTAGAAAAAGAGTAATTCAGAGTAGCTACATTCTCAGGGGAAAGAAACATACTTATGTGGTGAATACTATTGGTAATTATTTACTAAAAATGTGACAAAATCAAAGATGAGTGGAAGCATGGAAAATAAATTTTTTTCTAGATTATAGTTTTTCATAAAACCTTTTAGAATCTTTATTATGGTCTAAATACATACAAGAGATTGTGTACCTCAACCAGTGAGTCTTTCTTCCTATGCATCAAACTTATAACTGCAGAGGTGAATGGGTACCTCAATCTTGATTAACCTTCAAGTGAGAATTCAAGAACTCCAATGGCCTCCAAAGATGGCTCCAAGAATTTCTCTCTCTCACTTTTCTCTCTGTATTCTAAAGCAGCCGCCAAACTAATGTGTCAGGAGTATTGAATATTAGCCACAAATAAGGGAGGGAGGAGCCTATTATAGGCTCCTCCTTATGCAAAATTCGGCCAACTCTAGTGGGCCAAGGCTGGCTGAAAATTATCATGCCCTAAGGGGCATGACAGTGGGTACTAAAGATCCACTGCCTTTTCAACCGGTTTTCTCCTTTGTATAATTGCCCAGAAAACTGTTTGAGCCCGATTTGGCTAATCTCATATAGTCCAAGATGTTGGTGTAGGTTGGGGATCCAAATAGACGTATTTAATTCAAGCTCCAATAGACAAGGCCTAATTACAATTAACTCTTAATATAAGTAGGCTTGTACTATTAGTTTTAGACTTATTCCACTAAATGTCTAAACTACACTCTTGAATTAAATAAATATCACAAGATACTTTATAATTAAAATTATGTCCGTTAGATTATTAACATGTGCATGTGTATCCCCACATGAATACCAATAATTGGAGCTAGGTAAAATTACTGTTTTGTCACTCCAAGTATATCTTTCAATTCCTTGATACAAGATTATATCTAATGGATGATTTTTAATTAATAAAATATCCAATTTTATTAATTATTTAGCTAAGATTTAAATCATCTAAGCTCCTATAGCTCTTCAAGACGGTATTCACTTCTCTATATAATAGGGTTGTGGATTCCATATTTATAAGTATATATTCCCAATAACCATAATAATGCATTACCAAAATACCAGGGTCTAGATCATCAATTTTTTGATCCGTACTTTTTAATATCTCAAATAATACAAGTTATGAATACGAGCTCATCATCTATTTTAAGATTAAGAAAGACATGTGTTAATCATCTAATTTGTGAGAATATGTTCTTGTCAATGGTACTTATTACTAGAACATATTACACATAGTCTATGTTCAATGTTTATATACTAAAATTTTTTATACCTGGTCACACCAATACAGACTAAGATACATTATAAATATACAAATTCTTACAATATGATCTAAGAGAAGTGTCTAGCTTCTCTTATTATTTATGAACAAACTTATTTGATTTAATTAGAGAAAATATGTTTTAACTTCAATAAACAACTTTATTAAAATATTTCTCTAATAAATAAATAATGGAACCTTTTGATATTTATTATTGTACCAATAATCAAAATATTATCACAAATACTATGCATGAAATATCCTTTTATTAAATATCCAAAATATTCAATAAATATCTATAAATAATAAATACTTTTTGAGTATAATCTTAACAAATACAACCATATATCATATCGTCCGTCGGGTGAATATTGCTAAAAATCATCCCAAAATAATCTTCCAAGACACCTATCAACTCCTTAACACCTTCCATCCAAATACCATGTTTATCCCTCAACTTTACAGCTCATTCTTTTTCTTACTCGAAGCTTTTGAGTGAAAGTACTTCGTGTTCTGATTACTTGATGGGAGTCAATCAACTCGAGACCATTGTCTCCAATACAAGTCCTCTCTATGAGATAGCTTCTCTACTTCCTTCTCCAAATATCTAATTTGGGCCACTGTCTAAGCTATTGTAAAGAAAAGATCATTATTTCTACTTATCAACAAGGGCTTGCCAATGACCAAATTTACTATTGCTCCATCGTTTAAAATCCAATGACATCCAACTAGCTTTTTTGAAATCTATCAAAAAAAAAAAAAAAATCCCATTGCAATCAGATCCACTCACATCCCGAACTCCCATTGCAAAATTGGCTTTATTAACCCATAGAGGCTCAAAACAGAAAGAACGATTACCAATGTGACCAACACTCCTCTTTTTCCTATAGAGGGAGATAAAAATAGGTTCATAATAAGATTTAGAAAAATCTAAATTTTTCTACTTCAGCAAGATTAAATAAACCATACCAAGCTTCATCACTAACAAAACACTCCAACCTTTCTTGAACATTCGCCATCCTTCCCTGTTTATTATTCCAAGTTAACAAGGGTCCTGAGAATCCTAAATCCGCTAGTTCACAATCCACCAAGGGTAACCAGAAATTAAGAATCTCAGAATAAGAACTAATAATTCCACCAACCTTATCAAAAAGAGAAACACTCTCATCGAAATCACCCAACAAATCTAAGGTTTATCACTTATATCTTTTAGTCGATGTAATAAATCCCAGGAGAAATGCCATAAATGAGCGTGAGGATGGCCATAAAATCCAATGAATCTCTACGTTAAACCATATGGGAAGTGAATCTCTAAGTTTTAATATGCCATTTTTGAGAAAGAATGAATATGGACATTCCAGTCATCATTCCAAAGCAACAAAAGACTACCACTTCTACCAATACAATTAACCATAAAAACATTATCGAAACCCACTTGACGTTTGATACTCTCTGCCTAACAGCTAGCAAGTATAGTTTCAGAGAGAAAAACTAGACTAAGGGAAACTGGTCTACATATCATATCACATAAAGCAATCACCGTTTCAGGGTTTCCCAACCCCTGCACATTCTAACATAGGCAACTCATGTTGACCCGTGATTTTGCTGCGTCATATTCACATCCTGACTACCCACTCCCCCTATTCTACCTCACTTAGGGAGTGGTGACACATAAATTTTACAATAACATAGTTAGAGATTCCTTCAACATAATACAATTAGTAATTTTACGTATATATAACTCATATTTTGCATGTACGCTATTAGTTTTGAATTTTTTTGCTTCCTAGTTAAAATGTATTATACATGTAGAACATAAAACACACGTTTTTTCAGCCGTATAAAATACTTTTCATCCATTTTATTTTCTTCATTTAAAAATTTATTTTTCTTTCAAATTTATTTTAGTTTTATCCATATAGTTTTTTTGTTATTATTTATCATTATTATTATTTTTGTTGTATTATATGACATTTAATCAGTTTTTAATAACTAGTGCATAAAATTGAAAATTTATCGTAATTTTTTATTTGCAAGGTATAATTAATCATATTAATCTAGGTGACGAATTTAGTATTTTTATGAAAAAATAGAGTATTTTTGTATGCATATTTTTCAAAATTAATCGTAATATTACACCCATTAATAAAAATTTATGGTGAATTTTTGAAATATTTCTCATGAAAAGTTTAAATTATACCGTATATATTATTAGTAGTTTTATTTGCTAACTATGCTCCAACCATATAAGTTCGTCCTTCAGTACTTTTAAACAGACTTACCTAAATCATGTACAAATATTTCATCATGTACACATTGTTAACCGTGATGCCATTATAAAAAAAAAAAAAAAAAAGCCAAAGACATCTAAAGTACTAGACAATAGATGACAGACTAAGTCATCATTAATGAGGGTTTTTTAGCGTCAGTGTATTCGATTTCAAATATTGAAGAACCAACATTTTTTGATCGAAAATATTCTCGAACATCTGATCAGTTAGCTCGATGTGGTTATTTAGTTTTTCTTAGATAATATGGTTACTTTAATTTGTTTTAGAGAACGGGGTTATATAGTTCAATATTTAAATATTAATAGTGGAAAACAAAATTACACAGACAATGAGATATTGATTTTACTAGTAATATAGTAATGATATGGTTTAAGGGACGCAAAAAAAAAAAAAAAAGAGTAAAGTTGTTTTGTTGTTCTAACGAATATTGGAGAGGATAAAAAATCTTTGCACTACAGTTCAAGCCAATAGGAACATAACTGTTATCGTGGAAAAAAGCACAAAAGAAAGAGAGAGTCATACATCCCCATTCCTTTCAATTTCTTTATCTTATTTACTTTTTATTTCTATGCCTTTTTTTTTTTTTCTACACACAAATAGAACCTATTGGCCTGTTCATGATGTCCCCTTCCCTTCTGAGGGAAGTATGTGACTTTTCAAAAAGCTTCCCCTTGGCTATTAGAATAAAACAATATTATTGATCGAGATGCACTACAAGAATTTTTTTTTTTTGGCGGGCAAAATTTATAGCCGTGAAACCAAAATCGTCAATGATACGCATTATTATTATTATTTCTTTTTAAAAAGAGCTCCACTTATTATAAATTAAAGGAAAATACATATTATTATCTTATTCCCACCCTACCTCATTAAGGATAATAAGTTTTCACACCTATCTTTACAATAATATGCATTATTATATATTAATATGGCAATTATCTTGTAGTGATGGTCCGATATTATATGTGGAGTCTAATAATTTCATATACCTACATATATACATATTATATAAGCTATTTATATATATTTTTAGCCGTTGGATCATAAACTAACAGCTAGCATAATTTAAGTAGTTAGAGAAAAAAAAAGACATTATTTAATTCTTTTTTTTTCTATTTTTTATCATAAAAAATATGCATAGTGAATTTTAATTGAGTAAAATAATATCTATAGATATGTAAAAAAAAAACGCTACTAAATTGGTGCCTACATTAAATTTTTTTTTTTTGTAAACTCCTTATGTATAGATAAAATGCATTCTATATGGATTATGAGCTATGTCAATTTTTTCTTTTTTTTGGGTCAGCAACACATTAAATGATAGCATTAAATCAAAATCGAAGTTGAAAAAAAATTATACCTACTAGTAGGTTAAAAAGAAAATATGAGTGAATCTTATATATATATATATAGGGAGATTTTAGTATAGGAGGAGCCCTTTTGCCCCTACAATAGGAGGGTTTTTTGGACCCTAGGATTGGAATAAATATAGATAGAAAGACAAATGTATGGAAAAGTGGGTATAACCAATATACACACGAGAAAACTCAAAGCACAAAAATGTAAAGGCAAGCTATCTCTCCTCTCTCTCGTCTTCAACTGCAACTCCTCGTCCATCTCTCTTCTCTCTCAAATTTCCTCAAATTTTCTCATGTAAACCCATAAAAAGGAAGTGAACCTTTGAAAAAAAAAAGGAGGTAGATAATTAATTAATAAATTATGTTTATGGACATTTGAATTAGAGAAATAAGTTAGGTTTATTTTTTCTTTTCTTTTCTCTTCTCTTCTCTTCTCTTGCTCATGTTTGAAATAATAGTTGAGCTTGAGATGGAGGGAGGAGATGATTCATCAACTTGAAGATGTGCATTGACATCAAATTGAACAATTGAAAAATAGGAAAGAAGAAAAACTAAAGAAGATCCCAAAAGGAAAACAATAACCTAGATAGGTATTCAAAAGAGTTTTAAACATTAATAAACGATCTGATCCGTTTATAAGATCGCAAGCAAGCAGGTTCCTTATGCCTATTCCTAACTAATTGGGCACGAAGAATATGGAATCTATTTCTTAAACTGGGTTCCTTTTGGGTAATACTTCAGAATTTCATATGATTATGGGTTCAATATTTTCGAAAAAAGAGCATGCCACTCTTCACAGTGTTTCTTTTTTTTTTTCTTTTTTTTAAACAGATAATAGAAAATGTTGATATTAAAGCTACCTGGGAATATATAGGATATGTTATTATATGTACAATACAGAATTTGGTAAACTGAGATTGTTTTTCAGCCGTAGAATTAAATAAGAAAACCCACTTACCTGTAGGAGGGTTTTTGTCCCTCCTACATTAGAATTCTACTATATATATTAGATTTTGTAACATAAAAAAATGAAACAAAACAAGTTACATATTGCATAAAGTTAAAAATTTTGATTCGTAATGTGATCAAGTAACATGATCAATATGGATATTATTGTCAATACCAAATTTTGTACAGACAGGTGATCCAAGTTGGATTACAATGTACGCATTGAAACTCTGCCCCACAGAAGAATCCAAAAATATGATAACATTAATACTTATAATGGTATGTTTATTAATTCATAATAACAAACAGAAAAGGAAAATAAATAAAAGGAGAGATTCTTGGAAAAGAAAAATTTTGAATGAGGATGTAAAAATTGATTCTAATTAATTTTGGATTATTTATTTATTCATTTTTATTTTAAAATAAACACGTTAACAAATGAAAATTGAAAAAAAAAAAAGCTCAACTCATTCTTTTTTTCCATTGAGGACAAGTAAACATATTACAAGAGTAATTATAGCTTCTTACGTTGACCTACGTGCATGACTTACCAATTTTGGATAAATTGATTATTGATTTGTAGAACGTTCATACTTAATGAGTTCAATTTCGAATATTGGAAGCAGGTGATTAATTTTTCAAAATAACTAATAAGACAAATATTGGTCTTCTCCACAATTTTCAAGCAATTCAATATGCATTGTGCATCATGACTTGAGCCTCTTCGCGAACAAGACGGAAAATCGAACTTCTTTGAGAACTTGTACCGGAGTAACATGGCTGTGAACCTGGACTTGTTGCCTAAGTTTGTTTGCCGAGGCAAATAACAGTACCCTATAGAGAAAACTAGCATATAATTGTGGTAATCCACAATTAACGCACCCTTAAGCTAGTGAATTAATCCCTCTTTCAAAATTGAAACTCATATATAACTAGAACCGCTCAAAATTTCACACAAATACCATGCTCTGGTTAGGTTAGATGGGTGGGCACCATAATGAGGTAGACGTACAACCGCATTAGATGATCATTACTTAAATTCAAAAGAAAAAAAGAAAAAAAACAAAAAATCAAAATTAGAAAAAAAAAAAGAAAAAGAAAAAGAAAAAGGAAAAAAGAAAAAAAGAAAAAAAGAAGAATGAGAATCTTCTTGGCCTACTCCTCGGAACTGCCTATCATCCTTGCATGACACGTCAACCGTTGGCTATTGAGGTATAGAGAATGAGAAAACATATAATATAAAATATATAAAAAATAGCCCAAAGGCCAAAACCATAGTGCATCATAGAACATTCATAGTCACTACCCGCCTTCTTTACCAGGCGCGATTTTCTCGCTCTAACTCTCTCTCTCATCGCTCTAGAGTCCTCAGTCTCAGTCTCTCTCTCTCTCTTTTCTTCTCACTGTTTCTAGGGTTTCTCTCTCCGCCTATGCCATGAACAGGAACAACTCCACGGCGTCGTTTCGGCCGTCACGGCCACCGGAGACCAAGAATTCCCGCTCCTTCCCCCGTCGACCAGCCGATTTCCCGGCGAATCAGCACCGTTACCGCCCGGTGGGACCAGCTGCTGCCGCCACAACCTCCTCTTCTAACCGCACAGTTCGCCCGAATTTCGTCGTCGAGGTCATCCGCGATCACCGCGCCGGTTCGATTCCCGACGCTAAGGCTCTGGTTGACCAATGCAAGCCGGCGCCGGAGAGCTTCAAGGTCTACGAGTCCGGGAACCTGGCCGGGGCTCTGTTCTTCCAGGAGTGGGTGGACGCGCTCGAAGCCCTGGTCTGGTTATGGGAGTCGCGGCTCGACGGGGCTCATTGGCTGATTCCCAAACTCAATCACGGCGGAGTCACGCCGTCCGGTCTCCGGGAAGTCGAAGACCGGGTTCGAGCCGTGTTCGCCGAGCGTATTCGGAGGCTAATTGACGGCGAGGAGGTGAAGAAATGGAACGGGAAGCGTGATCGTCTGTTGGTTGAGATTGGGAAGGTTTCAGGGTTGCTACGGAAGCCCAGGTCTTTGAATTCGTTCCATGAGCTAAGTGACAGGAAGAAAGGGCTTAATTGCGAAAAGGACTTGATCGAGAAGAGGGTTAAGGAGTTTAAGTCCGCTATGAATTGTATGCTTGCTTATCTTGAAGGGAAGGGGTTGGAGGAGTATGGTGAGGATGGTATACATGTGCTTAGGTTTAAAGGGGGTTTCGATTGGAGGCTAATTCATAGCTTTATGTTGCGGGAGTGCCGGCGACTCGAAGATGGTTTGCCCATTTACGCCTATAGGCAGGAAATACTTGAGCAAATTCATAGTCAGCAGGTAATCTTTCAAGTTTGATTTAGCAAATTCGTTTTGAATTTGGGATTGCTGGATTTTTCGTGACTTTGTGGACAATATGTGTTTCTTGGCCTGAAGATATTTGTTGTGAAGTCAAATGCACTGCATTCTTTACCTTAGTTGTCTCTTTGAGGCTTTTTCATCAGCATCATTTAAGCTGTTTGGACATTAATGGGGGTTATGTTGAATAAATTTTTCAGAACAAAGATAAATATTGTTGAAAGAAAACTATAAAGCTACCCTCTTGCCTTGATGATGACTCTAATGAATTCAGAGAAGATGTTTTCTGAGAATCTGGTCTGAATTAAATGGTCATATATCTTCACCTGTTAAGTCATTCCCTGTTGTTTCTTTCTCAATTATTTTTAGTTTACTAAACCATTTTTTTTTTTTTTTTTCAAAGAATGGTGCATTAGGTAGCTTATGTTTTCCTGATATAGATTTTCTTGTTATTTCCTCTGCTCTTCGTCTCTTCTAAATGTTTGTTTTGGATACTTGTAGCCGAAAAATTCAGTTAAGATAGATTTTCGGTTTTTGTTATTCCAACTTTCAAT
This sequence comes from Trema orientale, assembly GCA_002914845.1. NCBI lineage: Eukaryota > Viridiplantae > Streptophyta > Magnoliopsida > Rosales > Cannabaceae > Trema > Trema orientale. The sequence continues at coordinate 175,236 of JXTC01000536.1, read as the reverse complement.
ATGAATAGATTTTCGGTTTTTGTTGTTCCAACTTTCAATATCTACTATTGTCCAATTATTTAGGGCCTCTACTCCTTCGCAATTTTAGCTTAATAATTCACTTTTCACTTTCCGTTATATTTGATTATTGGATTGCTCTTTGGATAATTGTGGCCTTTCTTCTGACAATATTTTGCACAGATAATGGTCTTGATTGGGGAAACTGGTTCAGGAAAGAGTACACAGTTGGTGCAATTTCTTGCTGATTCAGGAATTGCTGCTGATAAGGCTGTTGTTTGTACTCAGCCCCGTAAGATTGCTGTCTCATCACTGTCACATCGGGTCAGAGAAGAAAGTAGTGGCTGTTATGGAGATCACCCAATCGCCTGTTACCCAGCATTTTCATCTTATCAGCAGTTTGACTCTAAGGTAATATACACAACGGACCACTGTTTACTGCAGCACTACATGACGGATAAGAACATGTCTAAGATTTCATGTATCATTGTTGATGAGGCTCATGAAAGGAGTTTGAACACTGATCTCCTCTTGGCATTAGTCAAAAGTTTGCTTTCTAGGAGGTTTGATTTGCGACTTATTATAATGTCCGCGACAGCTGATGCCCACCAGCTCTCAGATTACTTTTTTGGATGTGGAATTTTTCATGTGGTGGGGAGAAACTTTCCAGTTGATATTAGATATGTTCCGTGTAACACGGAAGGAACTTCTGGTCTTCTTGCTTCATATGTGTCTGATGTAGTGAGAATGGCAACAGAGATACACAAAACAGAGAAAGAAGGGGCCATACTTGCCTTTTTGACTTCTCAGGTTGAAGTAGAGTGGGCTTGTGAAAAGTTTGAAGCTCCTGCTGCAGTTGCATTACCACTACATGGAAAACTTTCTTCTGAGGAGCAATTTCATGTTTTCCAGAACTATCCCGGGAAAAGAAAAGTTATATTTGCCACAAATCTTGCAGAGACATCACTGACGATTCCTGGGGTCAAGTATGTGATTGATTCTGGTATGGTTAAAGAAAGCAAGTTTGAACCTGGAAGTGGCATGAATGTCCTTAGAGTATGCAGGATCAGCCAGAGTTCTGCTAATCAACGAGCAGGCCGTGCTGGAAGAACAGAGCCTGGAAGGTGTTATAGACTTTACTCAAAATCGGATTTTGAGATGATGCCTCCTAGTCAGGAACCTGAGATTCGGAGAGTCCATCTTGGTGTTGCTGTCCTGAGAATTTTCGCTTTGGGCATTAAGAATGTGCAGGATTTTGATTTTGTTGATGCACCTAGTGCTGAAGCCATTGACATGGCTGTTAGAAATCTTGTTCAGTTAAGCACTGTTAAACCAAACAATGGAGTTTTTGAATTAACTGACGAAGGTCGATGCTTAGTGAAAATGGGAGTTGAGCCCCGGCTTGGTAAACTGATTCTTGGTTGTTTCAGTCATCGTTTGGGTAGAGAGGGGCTCGTACTTGCTGCTGTATTGGCAAATTCTAGTGGCATATTTTGCAGAGTTGGTTCTGATGAAGAAAAACTAAAATCTGATTGCATCAAGGTGAAATTTTGCCATCAACATGGTGACCTTTTTACACTTCTCTCTGTGTACAAGGAGTGGGAAGCTGTAGCCCGAGAGAAGAAAAACAACTGGTGTTGGGAAAACAGCATCAATGCAAAGACCATGCGGAGATGCCACGACACTGTTGTAGAATTGGAAGGTTGCCTTGCACGGGAACTAAATGTTATCATTCCGAGTTATTGGCGTTGGAATCCTTATAAATCGACAGATTCTGATAGATATTTGAAAAAGGTTATACTCTCCTCCCTTGCAGAAAATGTAGCTATGTACTCTGGGAATGATCAACTTGGTTATGAAGTGGCATTAACAGGACAACATGTTAAGCTGCATCCTTCTTGTTCATTGCTTATGTACGGTCAGAAGCCTAATTGGGTAGTTTTCAATGAGCTTCTATCAATCACTTGCCAATATTTGGTCTGTGTCACTTCGTTTGATTTTGACTCTTTGTCCACTCTTGACCCCCCTCCCTTGTTTGATGCATTTAAAATGGAGAACCGGAAGTTGCAGTTGAAGGTATTGACCGGTTTTGGTGGCACTCTCCTTAAAAGATTTTGTGGGAAGGGCAATAGTAATTTGCTTTGTCTTGAAGCACGTATACGTGAAACATGCATGGATGACCGTATAGGAATTAAAGTCAATGTTGACCAGAATGAAATCACATTGTTTGCCACTTCACAGGACATGGAAACGGTTTTCAACTATGTAAATGATTTCTTGGGGTGTGAGCGGAGATGGATACATAATGAATGTTTGGAAAAATGCTTATATCATGGATCTGGCATACCGTCTGTAGCATTGTTTGGAGCTGGTGCTGAGATTAAGCATTTAGAACTTCAGAAGAGGTGTTTAACTGTTGACTTATCTTATTCAAATGTCAGTTCCATGAACCCAATCGAAGAGAAGGAGCTTTTGATGTTCATTGAGAACTTCTCCTCCGGTAGCATATGTGCTTTCCACAAGTCCACACCTTTAGGACATGAAAGTGACGACAAAGAAAAGTGGGGACGGATAACATTTCTTTCACCTGATGCGGCTCAAAAAGCTTCTGAGCTTAATCAAGTTAAATTTAGTGGCTCCTTGCTCAAGGTAATTCCTTCACAGCCAACTTTAGGAGATCATAAATGGTTTCCTTTCCCCGCTGTTAGAGCTAAAGTTTCTTGGCCTCGTAGGCTCAGTAAGGGGCTAGGAATTGTTAAATGTGACCCACGTGATGTCAGTTTTATGGTTGATGATTTTTCTTACTTGGAAATTGGAGGAAAGTATATACGTTGTGAAGCTAGTAAAAAGACCATGGATTCAGTTGTGATTAGCTCACTTGACAAAGAGTTGTCTGAAGCTGAAATCCTTGATGTATTACGGCGTGCTACAAGCAGGAGAATCCTTGATTTTTTCCTTGTAAGAGGAGAGGCTGTAGAACATCCGCCTTTTGGTGTTTGTGAAGAAGCACTTCTAAAGACAATTGCTCCATTTATGCCGAAAAACAACCACCATAGTGCTTCTTGCCGCGTGCAAGTCAACCCACCTGAACCAAGGGACACTTTCATGAGAGCACTTATTACCTTTGACGGAAGATTACATTTGGAGGCTGCAAAAGCTTTGGAACAAATAGATGGTGAAGCATTGCCTGGATGTCTCTCATGGCAGAAGATAAAGTGCCAGCAATTATTTCATAGCTCTTTATCATTCTCTGGGCGTGTCTACTTTGTGATCGAGAAGCAGTTGGATATCTTGATTCGAAGCTTTATGCGTATGAAAGGTACTATTTTGCATACTTAATATTTTCTTTTCATAATATAATTGTATTGTTACAAGTTCATTTCCTCTTACTTTTGTTATTTCGGTGGGCTTTTGTGGTTTATTGGCATTATCAAGTTAATATACTTTTGGCTCGTTGTTAATTGTTATTTTTTCATAGGTTTATAGTAAAAGTTCACTGTAATTATGTATGTAATTAGCTGGTGCCTGGTAGTTCATGCTGTCTTTTTGAAGATGAAGACAAAAAGTTTATGCAGTGAGATTACACTTTAACAGAGATATTTCTGGCCTTTCATACTTGTGTCAGACTTGGTAATAATTTAACAGGGTTTGTTTTTTGTCCCTTTTTTATTGTTTCTTTTCCATGGAGTTTAAGTAATGGTGCTGTAAATTCTTATGTTTGTCTTTTTCTCTCTTTTTCCTGGGAAGAAAGAGAAAAAGAAAAGAAAGAAATTTTTTTGTTGTTTAGCTACTTGGCACAAGTCAAGTAAACCTACACAACATTCTATTATGATGAACATTGCTTTGTGTCAGAAACAATTGAGTTCTTGATAGCCATGGTTTTTCTTGTTTATAGGTGTCGAATGCATTCTAGAGCGAAATCCTAATGGTTCTTACCGAGTAAAGATATCTGCGAATGCTACAAAAACTGTTGCCGAGGTGAGGAGACGTGTGGAAGAGCTTGTGAAAGGGAAGACCGTAGATCACAAGAGCCTTACTCCAACTGTTTTGCAGCATCTGTTCTCCAGAGATGGCATCAATCTTATGCACACACTGCAACGAGAGACAGGAACCCACATTTTCTTTGATAGGCATAGCCTCGCTGTACGTATCTATGGTCCTCATGACAAGGTTGCTGTTGCCGAACAGAAAATGATTGACTCCCTTGTTGTCCTCCATGAGAGCAAGCAACTTCAAATCCAGCTTTGCGGGAAAGCTCTACCTCCTAATTTGATGAAAGAAGTGGTTAACAACTTCGGTTCAGATCTCAGTGGGCTTAAAGAGAAGGTGCCTGGGGCTGATTTTACTCTAAATACTCGTAGACATGCCATACTCATTCACGGCGACAGAGACTTGAAGTCAAAAGTAGAAGAGATAATTTACGGGATTGCACAAATGAGTTGTGGTTCTGCAGAGAGTTTTGACAATAACATAACTTGCGCTATATGCTTGTGTGATATTGAGGATGCTTACCAGCTTGAAGGCTGTGGGCACAAGTTTTGTAGGCTTTGCTTGTTAGAGCAGTTTGATTCTGCGATAAAAAACCAAGATAGTTTCCCCCTGTGCTGTGCCTACGATGGTTGTGACTCTCCTATTCTGGTGACAGATCTAAAGTCTCCTCTCTTACTAGGTGAGAAGCTGGATGAGCTGTTTAGATCTTCTTTGGGGGCATTTGTAGCATCTAGTGGGGGCACTTACAGGTTCTGCCCATCTCCGGACTGCCCTGCAATCTATCAGGTGGCTGACCCTGGAACTCCCGGGAAACCATTTGTCTGCGGTTCTTGTTATGCCGAGACGTGTACCAGCTGTCATCTAGAGTATCATCCTTACTTGTCGTGCGAGAAGTACCGGGAGTTCAAAGAAGACCCGGATTCATCCTTGACGGAGTGGCGGAGGGGAAAGGAGAACGTGAAGAACTGCCCCAACTGTGGACATGCAATTGAGAAGTGGGAGGGCTGCAACCATATAGAGTGCAGGTGCGGAAAACATATTTGCTGGAGCTGCTTGGAGGTTTTCGGAAGCAGCGATGAGTGCTATACCCATTTGAGGAATGTGCACATGGCCATTATATGAGAGCTTGGAGCACTATTCAAGGAAATAAATAATTATCCAAAATTGGAAGCATTTGTGTAGATTTTTCGGATGTTTTTTAGTAATACCTCTCTTTGTATATATAGCTGAATTTCTGAATGAGTCTTATACAGTGAGTTTAAGAAGTAGGTGTTCTGCTCATGGTGTCTGTACATATACTTGATTTGCTACATTTTGAGTCTTCCCGTTGACACATTGCCCTGTTTAGTGTGTACATATTTGAAGGGCAGGGCTTACTCTGTACATGTATTGTTAACAAAGGGCCTCTCTTTTTTTCTCCCGTTCCATATTATGAATTATTCTTAGGTTCTTGGGAATCGTAAGACAAATTAGATTGTTGATTTTTATAGAAATACTTATGCCATCAACTATTTAGTATTAAGGTATTGAAAAGTACAAAAAAAAAAAAAAAAAAAGAAAGGAAAAGAAATACTTAATACCAAATTACATTTAAAACTTGACTTTGGTCAAGTCCTTGATGATGGTTCTGTTACCTTAATCTGGGTATGAATGGATCTTTGTCAACTAAATAATTATAATTACATACATTACATTTACATACAAATTTCTCTCTGTAATGTTGTCTTGACAAAAAGCTCTTCTTTTTTTCTTAATTCCTTCTTGTTCATCAACTTGAGACTGTCCTACAAATATACCATAACAACAAAACGACACAGTTTCTTAAAACAAATAACTGCACCCAAATGCAGCAATGCCCAAACAAAACGCCAAAGCCATTACCCAAGTGATACAACCATGATCACGATCACGATCACGATCTTCATCATGATGATCAGCCTTCGATTTAGAACACAAGCTCGAAACTTGAAGCTCAAGCAACCTCACCCACTGGCGATGAGCGAACAAGACCTTAGCCTCATCGACCAAAGCCCGTGAAAGACAATCCTTCTCCTTAGCCAAAACTTTCGCCTTCTTCTCTGCCTCTCTAGCCCGCGTTTGGGACAGCCGCAAGGCCTTCAAGAGCTCCAACTTGTCGTAACTATCTCCAACGACGTCGTTTCGATACACGTCATCATCAAACTCGTTGTTGTCGTTTTCCTCTTCTCGATTAACAATACCCTTCTGTATGGGGCTGAAAGGCCCGTACTTCATGGAGGAGGACACGATGGTCTTTTCCGGTCCCATGAAGACCTTCAGCGGCGGAGGAAGATCGCAGTTCTGCATGAGGTCGAATCCAACAGCGGGGCCCATCTTGTGAGAAGCGGCGCCGAGACCCATTAGCATTTCGTTCCCATATTCCACTGCTTTATAATTCATCAGCTTTTCAGCCATATCTAAGAAATTCCTCGGTGATTGCCTTAATGGTTTTATCCAAAATTTTCGATTTTTTTTTCGATAAAATAATAAAATAAAGAAAAAGTCGGAGTTCTAGGCGTGGAAGAAAGATAGGTTTTGGTGGTGGTACGTGGTGACGATGATAGTGGTGGGTGGATTTTTTTTTTTTTTGCAAAAAAAAAAAAAAACTGAAAATGGTGAGAGAGAGAGAGAGAGGGGTACGTTACGTACGTGTGGCGCAAGAAAAGGGTTGGTGGTATTTTGGCAAACAAAGGCTTGGAATGGAAAGGGAGTGGCAGTAGATGGGTTGCTTTTGATGTGGGCAAAAATTCGTTGTTTGCGTGTTTAGACAAGCATACATTTAAAATTTGTTACTGTGCGTTAGATTCCATCCGTAAGAAACTGAGGCATCAATCTTTTTCTCGAGAAAGGAATTTTAATATAACACATAAAGAAAGAGAGGAAAGGTGTTGGGCCTTTGGCTAGCTAATATTTAGGAGTGTCAATTCGTGTCAACGGGTCGGGTTCGTGTCGGGTTGAAGTCTAATATATACATAAATTATGTCAACCGAACTCGACCCGTGACCCGTCGTGTCAGAAAACTATCAACACTAACCTGACCCGCACCTAAAACGGGTTGATCCGAATCCGACCCGCACAACCCGTTTTGGTGAATAACATCCAACCCACAACCCGATTTTGACCCATCAACCCGTTTTTGACCCGCCAACCCGCTATGACCCGTATTTTTTTTACTTATATTTTCTTTTTCTAAGGCTATTATTATCTCATTTTAAAATAAATAAATTAGGGGTAATTTATAAATATAATTAATAACTTATAATCCCAAACACTTACATTGTACAAATTAAATATATCTATAATAATAGTCATAAATAAATTAAATAAAAAATATTTTAATAATTTAATTATATATATATATTTGTTGGCGGGTCAAGCGGGTCAAGTTCGTGTCAAGCGGGTTGACCCGAACCCGACCCCTTTTTTTATTCGTGTTAGGCTGGTCGACCCGAACCCGACCCGCACCATTTTTCTTCAACCCTAACCCGCAAAAAATCGTGTCGTGTTCGTGTCGTGTCATCGTGTCGTAACCCGAATTGCCACCCCTACTAATATTATTAGATGCTACTACATCTTTTCTTTTCCTTTCCTTTTTTTTTTCCCCCTTCTTTTTCAAAAAAAAAAAAAAGCGCATGAACATATGTTACATTATATTTATATTATGATATGGCCTTACTAAGACTTTAGGGAGTCTTTCATTCATATTATAGGAAAGCTTGGAGCTTTTTTTGGAGGTTATGAGATTGAAGTTAATGAAAAAATATAGGCTACATCAAAGAATCTAACTAACCTACATAGCTGCTCATTTGGAATCCTTAAGAAGTGGGAAAGAAAAGACAATATGTTAATTCTCATTAATCTAGTCTTTATGAGAGCAAATAGTGGAAGTAATCATTTTTTTTAAAAAAAAAATGAGAATCTGTTATGTTACTGATACCAAGGGTCAGTTAGTTAAATGTTATATAAGTAAATAGATGCTGACAAGAAAAACTAAAATTAATTATCTCTTTATCTTAACGGTAGACATGTTCAAAGGGCCACGCCAGGTCTGAACATCCTGTAATTTTTTTTTTTTTTGGATAGTTATTTAATTACACCTATGGTAGTATAGTTTGATGTTGTCATTCTAATTTTGAAATTGAAATAAATCCCCTTAAAAAAAGAAATTAAAATAAATTTATACCCTCATCCAATCAACCCTTTTTTGAACATATAGATTGCTAAAATACCACTGAAGGATGTCTAAACATATTACCTAACAAATAAAATAATAATTAATTGAAAAAAGAAAACCGGGCAAATAAAACACCATGAATATATTTGAAAAATATATGAACATACATACCCTTAAAGGGTATTATTGGAATTTACTAATTTTACTCACCAATTTGGGGTTTGATCAAATGAGTATATAAATTTATTTCAATTTTAAAATTGGAAAGATATATAGTATAACGCTGATAATATGCAAAATAAAAGGTATAAGTTGAACAAAAGGTAAAATTAGAGGCTATGATCAGGTAATTATCATTTTTTTTGAGAAATTAAAATGGATGTCCATTATAATACTTGAATTTAAATGTGCGAATATATCATTTAATACCTACTGACTTAATTTAATAACTTTTAAAAAATCTTCCATTTCTCTTGAAGAACATTTTTTTAGGCACATTCCATAAGTGATCATGAGCGATAAATATGAAAGTTAATGGTATATATACTTGGAATGCTACTCTTTTATATATTGTGTTGTTTACTCTACCAAATTAATAAAAGAAGCATAATCACGCCAGTATAACAGTAGCATAAAATTTTATAAATTTCATGATTTATTCTGGGATGTTGAACAAAATTGGAGCTTATAAAATTAACTGATTAAATAATGGTTATGAACGTGAATATATTATGTAACAACACCTTATTTTCGTGAATATATTATGTAACAACACCTTATTTTTATGGGTTTCTAACACTTTTACCTACAAAATATAAAAAAATTTAAAATTAAGGCGGGTCAACTTTTTTTTTTTCAATTCCTGCACTATATTTTCTAGAAAAATATTACTTTTAAAAGGTTTTAAGAAAAATGCCATTTTTAAAAAAGAGTTACTAGTTACCAATTTTTGAAAACTTGTTATCGATTATAAATATATTTAGCTACTAGTTACCAATGCTCAAAAACTGAACGGTTACTAGTTACTATTTTAAAAATAGTATTTTTCTAAAAATATTTTTAAAAATAGCATTTTTCTAAAAAATACGGTACAAGATCTAGAAAAAACTGAGCCTACCATATATTTATAATTCTTTTCTAAAATGGTCGGTAGATCCGTAGGTGGCCTAATTTTCTCTATTTTAATTACAAAGACTAGGTAAAAACTCATAAAATCCAATTCCCGTATAAAACAGTTCAAAAATAAGATATATAGTACACCAACCAGTGTGATGTGTCTCACAAGCAGTTTAAATATCAAATTATATTCAAAATCACATGTTAACACATTTTTATAATATATTTCACAAAATTCCATGTTTATTCAAAATATGTAAATTCATAACAAAACTAATTAAAAATCAAGTACTCCAATCCCTATCTAAAACGAGTAACTAGACCACGCTATAATGCTATGGAGCGTGTTTGATGTCGTTTGGCAATCATTCAGAGGGTCATTTTCGAACCCTCGATTGCTCGCTTTGAAATGTTGTTTTTCTAACGGAACCTCAAATCGAGAAATAGACCTCACCACTGAACTTCTAGCACCCAAATTAGCTAGATTATACGTATAACTTGATCAATTCGGGTTCAGACCAAAACCCAACCCTTTAGCATGCAAAACAAGGCGAAATCAGAGCCGTACGATCTCGTTTTCTGTACCCATCACTAAACATAGTCAATATATATATCTTATTTTTCATATTTTCACGAGTAGATCATAAATATAATATTCATTTTACGATCTAACGGTCAGATCAGAAAGTCAATTCTGGAACTCTAAACCTCTAAACTGTTAAACACGACAATTCATAAACAGAGCAATTTTCGAGTCATAGGATGCTTACCACATGATTGCTCGTGTTGAGAGCATTCGGAAAAGTTTGGGTTCGGGATCCATCGTAGCCAGAATCGACGCCGATGACCAATTCTCTTTGCGACTATTTTTCCCTCTCCAGCAACGATACGGTGCTCCGACGGCCACAACATTCTGGCTGGAAGCTCGTGGCGACAGCACGGTTCGGATCTAGCAGTTGGCAGGTGTTGACGGTAGCTAGACGGGTTACTGCGGTGGCTGTCGTGAGCAACGGCTTTTCGTAGAAGGGAGCAGAGAGAGAACGAGAGGGAGGAGAGAGAAGAAAGAAGAAAGAGAGGGGGCAGGGTGTCACCAATTCAATGCGTTCTGAAATTTGCACTTAAGTCCTTAACCCGAGAAGTTCTTCAATTTCATCCCTTAAAATTGCCATTCAATCCCTACTTTTATAAAATTCTTTCACTTAAATCCAAATTCAAATTTCAAAATTCCTTTATTATTTTAAATCCAAAAATTGTCAAATGACCATTTTACCCTTTTAAAATTCAGGGTTTTTACAGTTACTGGTGAGGAGTTCATGGATTTATAGTTGTTCGGGATTGGACCTTGTGTTCTGATTAATTAATGGGACCTGTGATTAATTAAAACAAAGCAGAAGAAAATTGAGATTAAAGTTAGTGTACAGGTGTAAGAGCTATCACAACATTGTCTACGTGTCGAAGTCCTGATAGGCGGTCGATATGGAAACGACACTTTCCACAGCGTCCTTGCCACGTTAGCGGTTGCAGGGATAGCGTGCTTACGATATAGCAATAATAATATGATAATGGCGTAATAATAATGTAAGTGTTATCACAACGCTGACACTACGTATCAAAGTCCCGATAGGCGGTCGCAATAAAGAACAACACTTCCCACGGCATCCCTGTACGTAGGCCGTTGCAGGGATAACTAGCTTACGGATCGACGATAATATAATGATGCAATAATAAATAGAGAATCTAGTTGACGGAGGCGAATAAACTGACCATGGTGTCAACTAGAAGTTAGTAACAGAAATAAAGTGCAGAAAAATAAATAGTCAGAAACTGACGAAGGCGATACCGTCCATGTGCCAGTTAATTAGTGAGGTTAGAATTATTAGGCGGTAGGTCCAGCCATATTATTAGAGATAATAATAACAGAAATAAGTGAGGGTTAGCAAGAGAACACAAAATCCCGAACTTGTGCCACAGGTCGAGCACAGAGTTCGAGGAGAGTAGCTCGGGGCCCACAGATCACTGAAGTACACAAGTCAGAAATTATGTAAATAAAAGGCTTGGTGAACAAGTCTTGTGCAAATGTAAGTGGGACGAAGATGAGGACATGGAGTTGAAAAATGGAAGAAAGGGGTAGTGATGATGTTGGCGTTGGTGAATGGAACAAGAGGTGATGGTGATAAGATGATGATGAAGTTGTATGAGTTGTGTGGCCAAGGGGTGCTCGAAGGATAGGAGTGTTAGATGGCTTCGGATGAAGACAAAGGAAATTAATAACAAGAGGGAGAGAGAGATCGGTTGAAAGAGAGTAAATAAGAGAAATATTATTGAGAATTTATGAGCTGAATAGTTGTTACAAAATGAAGGGGTAACCTTCTATTTATAGGCAAATAATGCCTTAACAAGCAAGATAACTTAAGCTATAAGGGGATGAGGTGTCGGCATCCTATTGGCTAGCTTATCTTAGTGCACAAGTACTTAAGGTAGAAGTACTTAG
>JXTC01000536.1:110542-159953 GCA_002914845.1 Trema orientale | reverse complement strand
CGAAGGCGATACCATCCATGTGCCAGTTAATTAGTGAGGTTAGAATTATTAGGCGGTAGGTCCAGCCATATTATTAGAGATAATAATAAATGAAGTAATAATAACAGAAATAAGTGAGGGTTAGCAAGAGAATACAAAATTCTGAACTTGTGCCACAGGTCGAGCACGGAGTTCGAGGAGAGTAGCTCGGGGCCCACAGATTACTGAAGTACACAAGTCAGAAATTATGTAAATAAAAGGCTTGGTGAACAAGTCTTGTGCAAATGTAAGTGGGACGAAGATGAGGACATGGAGTTGAAAAATGGAAGAAAGGGGTAGTGATGATGTTGGCGTTGGTGAAAGGAACAAGAGGTGATGGTGATAAGATGATGATGAAGTTGTATGAGTTGTGTGGCTGAGGGGTGCTCGAAGGATAGGAGTTAGATGGCTTCGGATGAAGACAAAGGAAAATAATAACAAGAGGGAGAGAGAGATCGGTTGAAAGAGAGTAAATAAGAGAAATATTATTTAGAATTTATGAGCTGAATAGTTGTTACAAAATGAAGGGGTAGCCTTCTATTTATAAGTAAATAATGCCTTAACAAGCAAGATAACTTAAGCTATAAGGGGATGAGGTGTCGGCATCCTATTGGCTAGCTTATCTTAGTGCACAAGTACTTAAGGTAGAAGTACTTAGGTTGCAAGTACTTAGCTCACAAGTACTTATCCTACAAGTGATTCTTCTACAAGTACTTCTCTTGTAAGTACTTAGTTTACAAGTACTTGTCTTGTAAGTACTTAGGTTACAAGTACTTGACTTGTAAGTACTTAGCCTACATGTTCTTTGAGCACAAGTTGGAAGGTTCCAGAATCTTCCAGAGCCGTAGAGAAGTTTGTACTTGAAGTTGAGTTTGCCTTCCCTGCTAAGTAGTTTCTAGAACATTCTAGAGCATTGTTGAGATGTCAAACTCTCATAGGAAATCTTTGCTTCTTGTGCAAGTTGATGAAGTGTCTTCATAGCATTTGATGGCTTCACCTTGTAGGCTAGGGAGGAGTGATGTGTCAAATGAGTTCTTGCCAAGTAGATAGGAGCTTGCCAACTTATGGTCCAAATTTCTTGATTATGGCCTCATCCAAATTATGTTAGGCACATAATTAATTAGGGCTAAAATATGTATTTGGATTAATCTAAAAATTAGACTAATACCCCAAAATAATAGTCTTATTCAAGATTATATGAATGATCACTTACATCAAATTTGGACTTTGAAGCTCTAATAAGAACCAACTAGAAGCGTGTGATACAAACGTACATCATACGTTGATTCTTATTACAATTTACATCAATATCTTTAGTCTTTCTCTGCTATATATTGTTCTTTAGTGAAGATCCACTTGATTTGTCTCGGTCATTAGAATCACACCAATAGCGTGCATACAACCATTTCAAAGTTTTATATGGCCAAATCATGTGTACATAATTTCCTTAAAACAAAGTGATAATTGGATTCAAACCAAGTTAAATTCGTTTAGATGGTTTTTACTCTAAACATATATGTATACACAAGTATGTGCATACATACATATATATACATACACAAATATAAGTTTATATGACTTTCTCTCTCGTTATTTGTACTTTATTATTTTTAGAAATAAGTAGTAAAATAAAAATTGTCAAGCATATTTTGTTTATAAAAATTGAAAACCAAAACAAAATTTTTACTTCTATTTTCAATTTATTTAAACAAAAAAATAGAAGTAAATTCAAATAAGCGCTTTATTTTTATTATATCTTATAATATTCCCACCGACCCTAATACCTAACTTTTTTCCTCTTAGGCGCAATGGATATTGAGTACTTTACCTAAACTTCCCGCTGGACTTTGAAATCTATTCATAAGGATAGATGACTAATTAATTTTGTAAGTCTTTCCTTAGAAATTAAGCCAATTGACTATATAATAATCTTCGAATTTTAAATAATTTTTTTGTTTTCCTATATCATTTTTCTTTGATTTTTTTCTTTTTCTTCTTTAAATAAATTAGCCTCGTTTTCGAGGTTTTAGATTGCTTTCAGAAAAAATCTTTTGGAACCTTTAACAATTAATTGAAATAGAAAAGTCCGGTAAAGAATATGGCAGGTACTAGTATTGATTAATGAAGCTATATCTAATTAAATTTGAGAAGATGCTATTTTTTTTTTAAAAAAAAAAACATTTCAGAGTGCCGAATTACCTACCTTTCGGTCTTTGGCAAGGGATCTATATATAATTTGCATGCATTGTTCTTACCTAACATATGATCAGTTAATTAACAATTGTCTGTTGTGAAAGTTACCAAAAAAAAAAAATCAAAAAAAAGTGAGTTACAAAAAAAAAAAAAAAAACTAGCATTTTTCCTTTAAAAAAAAAGTTACTATATAACACCTAATTTCTTGAACGGAAATTTCGAGTAATTAACAAGAATGAATGGAATTCATACATCATGATTAGTGCCACTATATATAAAACGTTGTGGCCACGAGTCATAAAGAATGAAATAATGAATATTCATAGCAAAAAATAAAAAAGACAAGGATTTTCGGTCGAAGGGTTAAGATATCCAAAGTACTTGATCTTAATCATCTCGATCAAGTATTATCTCATGTATTAGTTGGCTGATCATCATTTTTTGTCTCTAATACCTTCGTGACTTGATCTTCAACATTTTTTGGCTCTTCCTTCGCGGCTTGATCCTCCTCAACATTTTTTGGCTCTTCCTTCGCGGCTAGATCCTCCGGGACGTTATCAAAGAAAGATTCCACCTTCTCCTCCACTCCTTCCACCTGCATTTTTAGATTTATATAATATTGATTTGTTAATTAATATTAATAATTAGTAGCTTTTAGTATTCTAATATGTATATCAATTACACATTCTTATATATATTACGTAATAATTCAACCTTCTCATCCACTTCTTCCGCTGCGTTTTTTGGACAAATATGAAATATTCATAATAATTAGTAGCTTTCCTATTTTATTATCAGTTATATTCAGTGACGAAGTCAGAAATTTTTTTTAGAAAGAGCATATACTAAAATTTTTTTAGCTAAGTTTGAAACACATTAGTTAACATAGACCAATATAAAATTAAAAAAAAAAATATTTAAAGTAAGTCAAAAGAAAAATTATCTAAAGCGAAGACAAAATATAATATTTCAAAATAACATAAGTAAATTTTAGAAATTTAAAAGAAAAAATAGTGGGTCTCGTTAAGGAGATTATTAATTTTTTTTTAAACAGGGGTAAAAACTATAATTATAAAATTTTAGGGGGTAAATAAAGGACAAAACTAAAATTTTAAAATGAAATTAAGGATAAAATTATAATTTCAAAAAAAAATGAGGAGGGGGCGGTGCCTATACTGGCTCCGTCCATGGATATATTTGTATATCTAGTTATTGATAGACTAAGTTTAAATATAGTTGCTTAAATTTGCTGAAGGGGCATATCCAAGTTTAATAGGCATATGAGCTTTGAGGATTATTGACTTTTTTCGACCCTGAAGTCTATTGACTAGCTAGCTAGTTATTAATTATTTATTTTATTGCCACACTTTTTTTTTTTTTTTTGAGTCGTTTCTCAGCTGGATAAAAGTCAGACACGTTATCTAACACCCGTAGAGTCTTCTTTAAAATAAATCAACTTGTCCGAAAAGATGCGTTGAATTAAAGGAGATACATACACACGTTTCTTAACCTGTCCTTCTAGTATGTCTATATCCAAGAAGAAAAGGAAAAACAAAAAAATAAAAAAAAAATAGTAAATCAGTTACTTATATCATCATGTGCTTCATTCACAAACCATGGTATAATTTATATGAGTATTATAAACATATGTTGTAATCTATCGATATTCATAGGAATTGCGAACCATTGGTTAATTAATAACTAACAAATATAATAATGCAGCACATGCATCTACACATACTTAGACAAACATTAGTGATTTAAATTATAATTAATTACTTCGGAAATTAGACGGAAAATAAAAGAGTAATATAGTAAGAATAATAATTAAACAAAGAATAACACACCTTTTCAATGAACTCGTCCACAAGGTGAGCGTCCTTTGCTGTTTCTTTGGCTATCTTTTCAATAAGCAAGACGGCGTCCTTAAGCTTTCCGTTCTCCGGAAGTTTGTCAGCGATATCGTCGGCAATGTCCTCTACCTTTTCGGCCACCTTTTCTACAACCTCAGCCACAGCTTCAACAGAATCTACAACCGAGTCAACCCTATCTGCACAATTAAAATAAATATTATGAAAAACAATCTCTTGAAACATCAATATTTTCGTCTAACCTTTCCTTTAAAACAACATATAAGCTAATTAATTATAAACTTAATTGGTAATTACTTACTTTTAAATGCTAGAAGAGGCCCCCATTTACTCCTCCAAAATGGCAGAATCAAAGAAACCACCACTCCAAAAACCAAGCCTTGCCTGTTTAATTATCATTACGTGGCGGGACGATATATATGATCAGTACTATATATATTATACACTTTCTATTACTAATTTAATATTTAATTTAGGATGGTATATATTATTAATTGCTAACAAACATACCATGTGTTCCAAGGGGCGCCTCCTCCACATGAGGCTCCAGGTTCAACACTGTTGCATACGATCTTATCCCTGCATCAATACAAAAATGAAAAATAAGCCCCTCGTAGATTAATTTATATTTTATCAAAAACTAATTAATAGATTTTTTTTGTCTATATTATTGTGTAGATTTAGAGAACAAAAGTCGTCATTTTTTTAATTCATAAAGGAATGACTTTAGTTTGTCAGTGACAAAAAATAATAAATTGACTATAAGAAATTAATTAAGCATTACTAATTTTTTGAGGTCATTGGATGCATGCATACCACATAGAAGAATAAATCAATTGATATCATACAAGAAAAAAATTCAATCAATTAAACTTGGAGCTTACATCTTGGCGTTGCTCCTGTTCCTGAGAGACAATAAAAGACCTAGCTGGTTGGCGTTTAAACCTTTATTCTGTACGGAAAAAATTGATACATGATGCAAAGCTGAAACTTCTCTATGGATTCCAGAAAGGGAGCTGCTCCTGCGACGAGAGCTGTAAGGAACTGTCCATGTCACCTTCAACATTTTTAATAATCGAAAAAAAAAAACTTATTCCCTTTTTTGCTCTGATATATTCTTCTCAAACGATTATTTTTCCGAAAGGGTTTTGTCTCAAAGCCAAATTAATTCTTCCAAGAGAAGATAATACAATGGCCAAACTTGTATATATACAAGAGAGAGAGAGAGAGATAGAGAGAGAGAGAGAGAGAGAGAGAGCTGGTTTAGTTTTTAAATACAAGATGTATGTGGGTATATATACTCATATTATAGGTTGGATAATTAAGAAGATATTCGCTGTGATGTACTAGAAAAACTTTGTCACCAAGCAAATATTTTTAAAGACCAAGTCGTGTAATGGATTAGGTTTTGGTACGTCAAAACTGACCAATTAAATAAGAGAAAAAGGAACAGTGATTTATAAATAGGGAGCAGCCTATTAAATGTGAATTTAACCAAAATCATTCCCAACAGTCAAACTCTGAAAATTCTAATGTATAATTTCAAGCCAAACGTGTTAAATTGAGGATATTACTTTCCATGAAACTTCTGTGGTTATTATTATTCACTGGATTGTATAATAATCCCCAAAGAACAACTTGCGTTCCATATGTCCGCTTGTCTTTGTCATTAAAATCAAACCATGGAAAGGGTCTCGGTTACTGATTTCTGACGTCGGAAACTAAGTTGACAAGCCGCCTTGAAATAATTAAGTTGTCCATTTTTGGTGCTAAAGTGCTAATTTTTTTTTTCCACATTTTTTTTGGGTGTGATCATGAAACTGACCAAAAAAGAGGGATAATAGGTATCTCAACTAGTTCCTCTTGTAAAAGGGGATTTTGACTCGGGGAGAAGTAATATGGGCTAAAATATTTTTTTCATCCCTGTTTTTCAAGTACTTTTTATATTGAGTACCTTTTGTAGCAGGTAGTTATAATATTTGTGGCCGGTGGTCATAGTATGTATGATTGTAAAAGAACATAATAATTTTGATATGATTAGTACTAAAAGGATCATTCTAAAAATGGTCTTATAAATGTCATTTGAGTTCAAAATACTCTTAGATCCGTTCATTCCTCTCATAAAAGCTCAGGCCCAAAGACCAGCTGCTATATTATAATAGCCCCTATTAAAAACGGAAAGGAATGAAAGAGGCTCATGAAAAGAAACAAAACAAGGAGATCATCAGAGTGCCAAATAACAAAAATACACACCTTCTAACTTATCTCGCGATATGCCTCACTAAAACCTATCACGATGAAAAATAGTACTAATTACCCCTCAAAAACTTTGTTTAAAGAGAAACAATATAGGTCTACTAGCGATATCATTAACACAAAAAAATACTATAAGACTCCGGGCAATTGTTCCACCAAATCGGACCTTGGCAACCAACTGCATAGGAGGATTAGGTCATTAAAAGAGTTACCCTCGTGGTAAATGTGAGAAACTTGGAAGTACATGTGGAACACCTGATGAAGGCATAGTTTGACCACTGAGACCTACAATGCCCTATTAAGCAACAAATTCACCACATACATAGAATTAATCGCTCTGCGAATTAATCGCTCTGCGACAAGATATATGCAATTCTAACCCTTTTCCAGCAAAAGAAACAACATGAGTCATGCTTAGCTAGATGATCATCAGGTGGTTCAAAAGCATAACAGCAACCTAAGAGGACCAAAGAACGTCGTTTAACAAGACACCAATAAAGTGCGAAAAACACCCCGCCGCGCATCGTGCTGGAACTCATGTTTGGAACCCTGGCCACATCCGATAAATTAGTAAGAGTTTTTCACACCTTAATTTATACGTTGAACTAATTATATTTATATTAATATGCGTACTAAGATTCAGTGGCCACGAGTATTGATCTACACAATAAAATATGAGGATGCAATAATTTTTTGCATTCATCTCTCTTTTTTTTTTTTTTTTTTCCTTTTATTGTGAAATGTGTGTACTAATTCCGTACATTCCGTAAACGGTAAAGCTTTTTATTTTTCCTTCAAAAATTATAAAAATCGTTTCGTTCAAAGTTAGGAAAGGGTGTACATTTTGACAATTTCATTACTGTGGGGACAGGATCAGTAGCTAGTATATATCATATTGTTTCCGACGAAAGCGCTTAAACCAGGATAAACATATTTATATATATATATATATATATAACCTAACATGACCTGGGCCAAAACATGCACAGGAACGATCCATCGATGGACTACCTCCGTGCCCTTTATATATATATATATACATACTTATAATTGCTTCAAAATATAGCCAATTCAAATAAAATACCACAAATAAAATAGTAATGTTAATTGCTTTCAATCATTTGAGTTTTCCTTTGCCATTATTCATGCAGCAAAATATCACTCTGTTCACTGGAGATCGTCATTTCAAATCCTTGTGTTTGGGTGTCAACAGTTTTCATGGTATTGAGGTTCTTACACTTACGGTTGAGAGTTTTTATGATTTGTTATCTTCCTGTGCACCATTAACCTGGCTATTATGTAGCCTTAGTGTGCAGGGTGAATTGATGAGCCAAGCATGGATTGTAATTCAAGTTCCTTATTATTTCGGTACTTTGTTTGATGCCTCATTGATCATATATTCAAATACTCACATTATCTTTGTTGAACCTTTCATGCTAATTGTTCTCTCAGATTTTCAGACAAAATTCCTTTGAGGAAGGAAGGATGTAAAATTCTTATTTTTATGAAAGGTAACCTTGCAATTTCACAAAATATGGGTTGAATTTCAAAATAAAATGCTGGAAAAGTAAGTATATTTATTTTCGAATAGGGGGCATAAGTGTGAAACGTTTGGAAAAAATGTGGGTCAATTCGTAATTTCTGGGGAGTAGGTTGAAAGAGAAGTTAAAACATAGGGTCATTATAGGATTTTGAAAAGTAGAGAGCGCCCACTTAAGGGCTTCCATATTTCACATTTCCACTTAAAATACCCCAAATCCTGGAATTCGTCTTCTCTTCTTTTCCCCTGTTGAAAACCCCCTTTCTCCCTGAACTCTAGCCTCCACGATCCCAGCCACCTCCGGCCATCACGACACCCATCGTCCACCTCCCAGCCGACACCGACAATGCCAGATTTCCATCTGGTCTTAAATTAATGAGCTCTTGTGCGCGAGGAAATCACGAGGGAAGAGTTCCCTTGCCTCTCGTTGCCTTGGCTGCCACCAGTTGCGGGTAGCCACCCAAGCCATGCCGCCGGCCTACCTAAGTTGCGGGCAAGGTCCTCCAACTAGTTGCCACCCCTCTACAGAAGATTTGAGTATCTCATAATAACTATTTGAAAAAGTTTAGCTTTGTATAGTCGAATTTCAATCGAATCATTGGATTGTTAAATTATTGTCAAAATTGGAATGTATTTATCAAAACATGAATATGAACAACGAAATATATATATATATACCAATCAGGTAGGTTTTTTTTTTTTTTTTTACCTATGTGTAGGTATTTTTTTTTTTCTAGCCATTGGATCATCTTCTAACAATGATCTAACGGCTAAAATGAGATGCATGAAAAGACGTGCATCATTAATACTTTTTTTCTCTCTCATTTTTTAATATAAAAAAATGTGTAAAAATTTTTTTCATTGGCCCAATTGATACTTATGCATAGGTAAAAAAAAAAAATACCTACTGGATTGGTGCCCATATAGGTTGCCAATATATATATATACACTAACCATTGTCACAAACACACGAAAATCGAGGCTCGATCAGCTCGGGTTTTGCCTTGATTTACGCATTGAGACTTGAGTTTGCGCCGGAATCATAATTCAATAATCTTGGCTCTGTAAAATCCCAGAAATCATAAGGGCAAAAAGATCACTTTCCAATTTATGGAATTAAATAAGAGAGGGACTTATTTGCAAATTTTTTTTTAAAATGGGGACCAAAATACAAATATCCAGCGGATTAAATTGAAAGAATTTTGAAAAAAAGAGACCATTGTGTAATTTTTGAATTTTTAAAAATTGCACAATCCCATACATAGGGTCACGTGACTCTCTCCTTCTTCTTTCTCTTTTCTCTTTCTTCCTCCCTCAACTCTCTTTCTCCCTCCGCAGCGGAAGCCACCACCAACGACAGCCCCACCAGCCACCGTTCCTGACATTGTTCCGCCGCGCTAGTAGCCGGCATTGCTCTGCCATCGCGCTAGGAGTCCCGCACTGCCAGAAAGCTCCGTTTGCCGGAAAGAGCCATTTGAAGCCGCATAGATTTTTGATTTTCTGGTGAGTTTTCCAGCCATTTCAAATCGCATTCTTGAGCTCGTTGGATTCGTCTCGTCATGAGGAATATCCAGGTATCTATTTCGTGACCCCATTTTGCCCGGTTTGAAAGTTGCCATTTTTTAGTAGTTTTGAGCTCGGGGTTGACTTTTTGATCAGACCATTGGATTGTAATTTTAATATCATTTTTGGAATGTAATCGTGAAGTGGTGAAGTTTGATTTATATATTGACCATGTTTGGTAACAGGCACGAAAAATAAGATCGAACAGCTCGTATTTTGTCTCGTTTTGTGTGTCAGGAGTCGGTTTCGGTCCGGACCCGAATTAGACGAATTATATGCCTAACCTAACTAATTTGGGTGCTAAGAATTAAGTGGTGAGGTCTTCTTCGTGAATTGAAGCTCCGTTGAGAAGTCAAATTTTCTAAAAAGAGCGATAGAGGGCTTGGTTTCGATTTCTGACCTTCTGAGCGATCATTCAGCGACACCACAAGCTTCTAATAGCATGATATTACTGCTTAAGTAAGGTAGGGGATTCAATTACCTAATTTCCATAACTTTTTCATTAAAAACTCAATTATGTGACATATTATAAAAAATGTGTTTATTATAGTTTTTGGTACATATATGAACTATTTGGTAGAATTGTGATGATTGTAGAATGTATCTTGTAGGTTATAGATGCTTTTTATACAGGTTTAAATTTTGGAATTCGTCCGAATTATAGCTGTTATGTTACTGAATTTCTGAGAACAGAAATGGAGATTTAGACCACATTTTAAGTTTTGATCTAATAAGGTTATGTCATTTGAGAGACCTTTATAGTGAGTAATCCACAATATCACGCCTGGGGTTTTCAAGTGTTACGAGATACTTAGTTGGTGATTGGACCCCACTATTGGTGCAGAGCCCATAGATCTACATAGGACTATCTAGTTAGTAGGGTGCGTACTCTAGACCGTCAGTGTAAAGTCTGTAGACCTACATAGAGGTCCAGAGTATATGACCATATATAGATTTGAATTCTGGAATTGAGTTCAGGGTATTGGTCCCTATTGGCGTAGGTTACTCTTGGATACGGCAAGCGGGGTTATTTTCAGGGTGTCTAAACTAATATTTGTTATCTGTATGTTATCGTGATTGTCATTATATTATCTTTGCACATGCTTTGATGATTATTCTCAATATAACTAACCATGCAGGCTTTTCATGAATATATTGGTTTTCGAAAAGATAATTGAGTTTTCTATTGAGCTTTGTATACTTATCCCCTTACTTTCCTTCAGTGCGATCTTGGTGACCAGGAGCATTAGAAGCTATCTTTTGAGAATAGTTCGTTGACTTGATAATGCCAGAACTTCAGATCCAAACTTGGTGGTTTTGTTATTGTTTTAGATTAAGTAGACTGAATAGCAAAAACTAAGAATACTACTTTAAATTTTGTCTGTAGACTCTATATGCCAGATTGATACTTAATACTTGTGGTGAATGATGATGATGTATAGAAAACTATTTGAATTTGAGTTTTCTTATTATTGTTCAGTCTATGTTTAACGGTAACTACGAACTGTGGGATAGGTTCACTTGATGAAATTCTGAGTATTTTTTTTTTTATATATAATTGGACTGTTTTCTAAACCAAAACTTTTAAGACCTTTTGCAGATAAATCAAGGAATTTCTAAACTTAGTAAAATTTTCCTTCTGCCATTGACCCGAGATTTGGGTCGTGATAGGCTCAGACCTACAGGTGTTCTAATTATTGGACTTATCATTGACTGTATTAATGGATGTGTGCTTGACTTGAATGATATGTACTTGTTTGGAAATGTGATTGACAAATGTTTGAAATTTTGTAGACCTAATTTGGACTATTGTTTTACAAGTGGATTTTTATAAAACTATTTGAATGTATGTCACTAACCATGCAGAAATTAGAAGTAAGTATTTTTTTTATTATTAAAATCTTGTAATCGAATCTCTACTGAGTATTCATATGCTCACTCTTATTTTCCCTCCACTT
This sequence comes from Trema orientale, assembly GCA_002914845.1. Classification (NCBI taxonomy): domain Eukaryota; kingdom Viridiplantae; phylum Streptophyta; class Magnoliopsida; order Rosales; family Cannabaceae; genus Trema; species Trema orientale. Next base: position 148,554 of record JXTC01000536.1, on the reverse strand, counting down.
CAAGTTTAGGTGCTATGTAGCGAGCTCAATTGATTTGTAGAGTGAATTAATATTCTTTGGGGTCATATTTCTCCTCTTTGATTTGTGCTATCTTATCCTGTTAATTCCTTCCACATCTCTTAATACTTAATTAGCCATATTTAACAAGCTTACTAATAGATGTAGGAGGGTATTACATTATAATATGATTAATGACTTTGAATATAAATATTATATATATGTGCAGATATTTTAAACGCTATGTTTGATTTGGATTCTCCTAAATTCTTCTATTATAAACACAGCTGAGGTTCTACGGACTAAATGATGATTTCGGGCTCAATGTATGATTTCAAATGAGTGTGTTTAGTGAAACTTAGGAGGACACCTGGATATGTTACATTTTATAGGGAAGTTGTCTCCAAAATTTCAATTGTTGTTTGTAAGAGTTACCAAAATGGGACTTCATCTACTAATTTTGTAAAATAATTTCTAAATTTTTTATGCGGGAGTTTTAACTATAATTGAAGATTTTGTGTACAAGAGGACATATAGGAAACCGCAAATGGACACTCTTGAAATCTTACTTAATTTACGAACATTTATGTTTAATGAGTGACTTCAAGCATTGAAAACTAATTTATGGATGATTTCATGGACTTTTCACAAGGGTATTGTTTTCTACTATTAGTTGTCGTTTTTCAATTGTTTAGGAAACAGAAATTTTTTTCACTATTTTAGTAAAATAAATTCATGAATTTCAAATTTATGAAATTCACAATTTGCCATTGATCCCGGGCTAGGGTCGTGACAATATCAATACCGATATTGATATTTTCATTATTGGTTATCACTTTGGAAGGAATCATGAGTTAGTCTATTTTCGTTACACTTTACTTTTTTTTAAGTATTTGTGAAAAATTTCAATGTTTCTATCGACGTTTCAAGTTGTCATTTTGTTATTAGTTAATATCCATAAATATCTCGATATTAACTGGCCTTTCACAGATATTTTACCGACATTGACGTTCTCATGATATTATCTGTCATTTTATTAATATTATTGTGGATATACTGGAAAAATTATCTTTTCCCTTCAAGTTGACATCTAAAAAAAAAAATAAAAAAAATGAAAAAAAGTAAATAGTGTCATAATAATATTGACAAATATTGTGACATTTCAATCATTGATATTATTATGTAATCGATTGTGTTCTCTAACATCTATTTTTTTTTTCACTAAAAAGAGTTGTTTTGATAAACAAAAATGTAGTTACCAAAGTAAATTTTTTTTTTAAAAAATAATTTAGAGTCAGAATGAAAAACATATATATATATATATATATATATATAGGCACCAATCTAGTAGGTATTTTTTTTCCACATATTCATAGGTATTGTTTTTCCCAATCAAAAACATCACACACATCTTTTCATAGTAAAAGATGAAGAGATAAAAGTATTAAATAATAAGTATTTATTTTTATTATTTGTATTTCTAACTGCTCAAATTATGATAGCCATTAGATAATAATCCAACGGCTAAAAATAATACCTATAGATAAGGAAAAAAAACCTATTAGATTGAAAACCTATATATATATATATATACTAGTTTTATTTATAAAAACAAAAATGAACGTGTTACAAATTAAATAGACTAGTACGTACAAGAAAGAAAATATAAAAAGACTTTTTTTAAAGGAAATAACTTCATTAATACTCACATAAGGATTACAATAGCCAATTGGGTTACGTATAACCTCTTACAATGAGAATCAGGAAAACGATTCATAAATTTGAAGATGAAAACTCCTTCAGAGATCTCGGAGCACTGATAGTCCTCGACGATGATCCTGGAGAAAAACTCTATGAAGGATAAAATAGAGCTCTTCAATGGTTCGTATTGATTCTTTTCGATTCGAATTTGTACATCTGATTGATTCATTAGAGGAAATTCTATCAACTTCGAACTACCTCTCCAAATCTGAATAAAAAATGATATAGATCTGGAGGACAACCATGCTCTTGAGAAATAAAAAACTAAAAACAACATAAAACATCACAGATCTAGATCTGGGTATACTAAAACCTCTCTAGATCTAGATGAGGAAGACTACCTCCCCATATAGGAGGATTATTTGACAATAAAATTAAAAACAAAAAAAAGAAACGAAGAAAAATCCATACCGGAAAGAAAGAAAAACCCCCTTCCCGGTAGGGGAGGAACTTGTTAGTGGAGGAAAAGGTGCTAAGGAGGAAATGTTGCTGCTGGAGAAAGGAAGATACGGTATTAGAGAGAAGCGAAAGTACAGGACACCCAAAGCTCTCGCTTCTCTCTCTAAAACCGAAAGTACAGGACACCCAAAGCAAATATAAAAACATTTTCGTTATACATGGAATGATTTTCGTCTCCATGCATTATAGATATCTGGGCGTTCTATTAGTCTTAATACAAATCAAAGAAGTCTATTTCTCAACTAAAAGTGGATAGATGACGGAGAGACGGAGAGAACTGACAAAGCATTTATTTGATTAAAAACCCCAAGTCATCTATATCGATCTTCCGACTTCCATCTAAACGAGAAGGAAAAACAAAAGAGAAAAATGAAGAAAAAGAACCAAAAGTATTGAAAATATTATAAGAAAAGAGATCTCATATTTTGCGTTCTAAATGATGTCCAATCAATAAATGGGTGATACATTATTATTCAAAATGTAAATGGAAATAATAAATTTACAAAAGCAATTAGTTAGCTTCAAATTTTAAAACACTAATCATAAATTTACTAGTCGGACATAAATTAAAATTAGATTTGTAATTTCAACTGGTAATTTGGAAGAAATAAGTCAAATAACTAATGAACAATTAATAAACAAGAAAGTATATTTCTGATTTGATCATCTTTTCATAATTGTAAATTTAATTATGACTTACGAAGCCAAGCAACTATGCAATATTTGATATTAGACTTTGGTCGATGACCTTTTCCTAATTTTTAAGACGTTCGTTGAATCCTCATCATATTCTTTTGTGATTATCCACTTTGGTGGTGTTTCATATTTTATCCCCTTATGTATGTAGATATATATATATATATATATATACCCATATGGGTGAGTTTTCAATGGGTATTTTTGTTTTTGCTCTATGGATGAGTAAATTTAACTAATTTGGAAACAAACCTATAATAATAAGTCATCTTATTCAATATATTAATTTCTAATTTTTTTTTATTTATTTCTTTTTTGAAAATTTAATTTAAAGTTTAATTTTTTAATTACCTTTAATTTAAAACTATAATACTATTATATATTCAATATTTAATAAAAAAATTTTTATCGGTAAAATCCAAGGTAGCATAATTTTCATAAAATGAATAAAACAACTACATTGAAAGAAAATTTGTTTTAAAAAAAATTATGGTCGAACAGTTTAAAATTTGTACATCTTTTGTTGTTGTTTTTTTTTTCCCAACGAATAAAATAGTTGAGAGTAATTTAGGATTATTAAGTATTTTTTACTAGTTTTATTTCTTAAAAAATAAAATAAAATAAAAGACATTAACCAACTCATCAGGTTACCCATCTTTTTTATTTTAAATAACTTTCTATATTTATACATTTATTAATTATAATAATATTTTTAATAAATCTACTAATATTATTATAGCCATTAGATTACAATCCAATGGCCCAAATTAGAGTACCCATCCATGGAGTAAAAACAAAAATCTCCATTGAAACATCACCCATATATATATTTGTGTATGTGCTCACCAGTCTATCTTTCACGTGTTCACGTCACAACTCATGATATTCTAGATTTTTCTTCAAAGTATATTGCAATTAGATCAATTGATAGGAAACAATATTGATTAAATTACGAAGACATCGTGCTTCAAGGGTTAAACACGTCAACGGAGGGAAACAAATCAAGGAGACTTCGGGGGACAAGATAAATACCAAGGAGACAGTCAAGAAATAAATAAATAAAGAATCAAATCAAAGGAGAAGAAAATATTCGAGAAAATTGTGGAGTAATATTAGACGAAATTCAAGGAGAAAATTCAAACTCCTTTGCAAACTGATCATTGTAGAGTCTTTAGCTAGAACATAAAAGCTCTAGAACTACATTTAATTGAGTGTGCATTGATCAAACTAGTATTTAAGGTTGAGAGTATTGGTATCGACCTCAAATTTTATACCAAGTTTTACATTGATATGACATGATTAGATAAAATGTTATGTTATGTTGAAGTGGTATCAAAATATTTTTAGTACAAATAAAATATGAGATATAAGATTAAACTACCTTTGCCACTTTAGTGTATGAAAAAGTTTGGACAAAACTTATTAGGCACTCTAGGGCGCATTATTCAAAATGCGACTAATTATCAATTCACTTTTTTCTTTTTTCTTTTTTTTTTTTAATTTTTTGTAACAGGTCCTGAGATATTGTGAAAAAGATCGGAGAAAAAATAATAATAATAAGAGAGAGCGCTACTAATTAACAATCACTTTTTTCATTTCTTTTTAAAATATTTTGTAATATGAGGTTAGATTTGAAAAAGAGAAAAGAGAAAAGGTGGTTTTATTGTCACTCTCTCTTTGTTCATTTTACTCATGTTGTGAAACCACTCTAATTCTTCCTTTTTTTTTTTTTCTGTATTTTTCTGTTATTACCAAATTGTCCTTGAGAATATAATATCTAATTTCTCTATCCACGCACCAACCCTTCTACCACGTCAATTCATTCATTTTCTTTTCCTCTGATATTTCTTTTTATTAGATCTTCCCCTTGTTTAGTTCCGATATATATCCTTTTGCTTTGTCCTTTGACTTCTTAATTTTGATTGGATTTTATTGTTAGTTTCAATGGGCACTTGTGTGTTTCTATTACTTTTCCCTATATTCTATCTTAGGTTTTCTCCATTTTGGTTAAAAAAAAAAAAATAGTATAGTATCAAAATATATGCATACGGTAGTTTCATGAATCTTCTTGAAACCAAAATAATCAAATAACCAAACCTAAATACACGATATTAATCTAACCCAGAACACAACAATAAAAAAACTAAATTGTTTGCAACATTTATTCTACTCTAAAAATTTTATGAGTTCAACATATGGTTTGCCTTAAGATTTTGTAAATTGGATGAACTTTTTGGTTTTAAAGAGCAGTTCAATTAAAATGAGGATGGGAAATTGATCGTGAGGGTGTCCTAAGAATTCTTTTCCTTTTTTTCTTCAATGTTCTATGTGTACTTTGTTGTAATTTTTACGTTATTATAAAAATTATTGTAAAAAAAGGTGGAAATAGCAACCGAGAGATGTGAGAGAGGAAAAAAAAGGGTTTATTTTGCTTTTTATCTCAAATTTTGTAGCATGTCTCAATACGCTCACTGAATAATTAAAAATTTCAACTTTGTATCCTCTTTTCCTAAATAAAAAAAATGAAAAGGAAAAAAACACCAAAATTGTCATTATATCAAGTAAACAAATGACAAGTGACAATTCTTATTATTTTAGATTGTTTATTAGAAAACCATATAAGTATTTGGGACTGAAATAACAGAATAACAAATATCATTTTTCGTCTATTTGCCTTATAAAAAGAGAGATAATTTAGTGGTTTAAGTAGTAAAATTGAGTCTTTTAATAGTTAAGAGACATATTGAAATACTCTAAGTAATTCGGGGCAAATATAAAAGAAAAAAAAATCCCAAAAAAAATAGCATCACAAGCAAACTAGAATTTAAGTCTAGTTTTACGAAGCAATGATCTGTGGCTTAAGTCGTCCAAAAGCAACTTGTGATCACCACCTCTATATGCTTTAAAGTAGATCAAGACTTGTTTTTTACTTTATATCACTACTTTGTTGGGGGGGAGGGGTTTCTCCTTTGTTTTCCGCTATGAATGGAACAAGAGGAACGTTGGCTGTCAACGCATGTTGTCCGTCATATTATCTTCCTTTGAATGAAAAGTATCATTTTCCTTTTTTTTTTTTTTGTCTCTAAAAAAAGGGTAGCATTTTCTTTTCCTTTTTTTTTTTTTTTCCAATAATGCAATATTATTTTGGTTAGAACGATTATCTTTCATTTGATACGTATCCCACAATAAAGTTTAACGCGGAAACGAGTCATTAAGAACCCTTGACTTGTAGTGAGCTAAAGGGGCCCAACCCATAACCAAAACGAAACTCCCAAGTAAGTGCCCAAGTCTTGAAACGAAAGTGACACATCGCTTGAAAACGACACAAAGTCTGTGGAAATGCAAGGCTCAATCTTTAGACCTCCTCCATTATTCCATTACCATACAAAATTCAGAGACCCCAAAACTCTAGACCTTACCAAAATCCAAACTCCTCCAAGCCAAGCAAAAATGCCTTCCAATTTTATATTTTCCAAGGTATGAATCTCCTATATCACCTATTTTCTTTCTGCTAAAATCCTCTAATTCGTGCAAACATGGGATTTTATTACAGAAAACTCTTACCAGTTGTGAGAAAAGATCATGATGAGTGCCGTATACCTTGTTCCAAACAATGCGGTCTCTGTGATCTTCACTTTCCTGATAAACCAAAACTAGATCCTCCACCTCCTCATCTATCAATTCATGGTTACACAATTCGGAAAAGTGTGCTTATCTCTGGTTGTATGATTAGTGGTATTTTTCTTCTTTCTATTGTCTTCATGGTTATGAAGAGGTACTTTTCTAGGCGAAACAACTCCAGGGAGAGGAATCAGCCCATTCTGTTCACTACCCAACAAGACTTTGTCGATGAAGATCATGGGCCTGTGGTTGATCACCACATATGGTACATCAACACCGTCGGTTTGCCTCAGTCTGTGATTGACTCCATTACAGCCTGTAAGTATAAGAAAGATGATGGGTTGATAGAAGGGACAGAGTGCTCTGTTTGCTTGAGTGAGTTCGAAGAAGATGAGAGCGTTAGGCTTTTGCCCAAATGTAGCCATGCTTTTCATCTTAGTTGTATAGATACCTGGTTGAGGTCTCATAAGAACTGCCCACTTTGTCGTGCACCAATTGTTTGTGAAAATGCCGCTGTGAGTCGGGTAAATGTTTCGGAGCCTAATTCGAGTGATTTGACCTCTAGGGAAGAAACCCGGGTAGGGAATCCTGAGAATCAGGGAGTAGCAGCGAGCCATCAAGTAGATGAGGGTGAAACTAGTGAGCTTAGAGTCAGAGTTGATATTGGTGAAACTCCAATTGAGGATGAAAGAAACACTCGAAATAGGATAAAGGGTATGTCAAATTCTGTTGCGAGGAGCTGTGGTTCTCGAGTTTTGAGTGATTTGGCTGACAAACGACAAGTCGTCAATGAAGAAATACAGCCAATGAGGAGGTCAGTTTCGATGGATGCATCTTCTGCGGTGGCAATCTATCGTGATGTGGCTAATGTAGTTTCTGATCAAGGAAGCTCAAATTCCCAGTTGACGGTACCTGTGAAAAATTCGAGCTTGGCTATTGTGTCAAAGCGGGTGAGTCGAAATTTAAGCCTGTATAAACTAATGAGAAGTTCTTCAATCGGGCTTTCTTTGCAGAAAGGGCCTACTTCAATGAAAAGGTCTAGGTCATCTAGCAGGAAGGTTTTTTCATCCAAACATGGCAGGAGCCAGAGCTCAATACTTCCTTCTTAAAAATATTAAATATGTAGTTATTACCTTGCTTTCTTACTTATAGTTTGAGGTCAGTTACATAAGTTTGAGGTCAGTTACTGGAAAGTTCAAGATGTCTACAACTTTTCTCGACAGGCATGGATATAGGTACATGATAAATACTGTAAGCTGCTTTCTTTTGTAGCTACAAACTACATGAAGCAGCTCCTATTATGATGAAGCTTTACTTAGAAAAGAGTAATTTGGTGCCTGAAACTTAGACTTGTCCAGCGTTTCTGAAGGTTAAGACCAAAGATATCAAGTATTACATTACCGGTTCCTATAGGTTTTTTGTTGCAAAATTGCTGGTTGTCCTGAATGCAGACAAATGCTTTTAATGCTTCATTTGAAAATATATGGGAGGTACCATTTTGCTTTCCTGTTTGTCTGAAATTTCTGTGTGGAATGCTCATTACTAGGTTTTCAGAAGTACTTTATTTTGTTCATGTCCATTATGCACTGCGGTTAAATGTATAAGTTATTATCTCTTTCAAACCATCTGATAGCCTGGTCAGTTGAAGGAATTTATGTTATGAATAATAAGGCAATAATAAGATGTTGTCTATGAACTTATTGTGTATCTGGCTAAAGGTGTTTATGATCTTGAGAATGATTTTGTGTATTTATAATTTATCTGGTATGGTACTCTTCTTACATTATACCACCTTTTAATTTAATGTAAGCAAAAAGATATTACTTGGTGGGTTGCTGTGGATTTGTTTTTTCCAAACGTAAGTTACAGTCGTTCTTGAACCTAACCAGACTAACAAAAGTGAACCGAAACTTTTCTAGCGATCTTGCTTGGTTGAAGTAGGAATTCTTGCTCTAGACATTTTTTATGTCAAAAAAAAAACAAAAAAAAAAGAAGGGGTGGGGGGTAAGATATAAGAAACTCCCAATCCCCAACCCACTGCTATTGTCTCATTATTTTCATTATTTTAATTCCCAAACTGGCCCTTTACCAATTTGCAGTGGAGAAAGGCAGAAAGCCTTAGGAAGTGAAAGGAACGGAATAAAAAGGCGAATCAAGCATTTGATTTAGTGTATAATGGTCGATATATATATATATTTAAAGAAGGAAATTCATTAAGATAAAATATCATTTGCTACAAGCGTAGCTACAGAGTTCGGAATATTCTCGTCACACAACACATCATTACTCATATTAAACACATAATTACTCATATTAAAAGACAATTTGGATAGTAGGTGGGCAAACTTTGTTTCCTTCTCTAGGGACAAAAATTGCACGGACCACTACTACCAACACTCATAAGGGAAATGATATCCCCCACAACCAGATCAATCGGAGACAGCCCACCACTTGAGTTAATGGCTTGGACGGCAGCAAGACAGTCAGATTCAACATAACTGACATGAAGAGCACAGGCTTCGGCAAACAGAAGGCCTTCGCGGATGGCAATTAGCTCAGCAGCTAAAGGATCGAAAAAGCCCAGGGATTACCTTTGACTGGGCACGTATAACTGCACCCTGGCTATCCCGAATAACGGCACCAGCATCCATGCACCCTCTCCCTTCATGGATTGCAGCATCCATGTTTAGCTTTAAGGAACCGTCACTCGGACAATGCCAGGTCTTACGGGAAGCGCGGCGAGCAGGGGTAGGATCATCAATTCGATCATCAATTCGACGTTTTGACTCCTGGATCTCATGAATGTACTGACTGGAATCTTCAAGCTGGGCGATTGGGTCCCTGCACTTTGGATATAATAATGGTCCATATTGGAACTATAATCAATCTTATATTTCCCTTTCTATGTGTAATCAAATTCAATGACATGTAGCCGAATTATTTAATAAGCCAAAAAGTTGTGCTTAGTCAGATTAAGATTAAGATTAGATTAGGGATTAGGTGAGTTAGGGCGTACGGCACGCGTATTATTGTATAGTTAGGTAATTCTGTCATTCAATCTAATCGCAAGGGATACTAAAGATATAGGACCTTAGCATTGAGCGTTTAGTCGTGATCACTCTTATCATGTTAATACTTAATACACGAATGTGACGATGAGGGAAAGAGAAGAGCCCCCTTCTGTTCTTATGAACATATTGATGAAGTAACATGTATTCCCTCTGGAGTCTGGACTTCTTGCGAATTAGTCATTGAATTTTGATATAACAAAGTTCTTGAATTTTGATGAAGGAAAATGCTAAAAGCAGTATTATAACTAATAAAAGTGTGTGACCCACTTATATGTATGTCATACACTAATAGAGTATTGTATTTAAGCTTTAGCACCACATGTGTTACATAACATTGCTCTTTCATATAAGGTGCATGGATGATAATTAGTAGTAGTTTAGTGACTTTATCCACTTAATTAAGCTAATTAAGCATACTCCACATGACAAGTACCCTAAACACAATTAATCCCAAAAACCTAACTTATTTCGGGTGAGCCTAGACTAGTTTTGATATTCGAGCCCTTAGGAGGAACTAAAGTGCATAAAGCTCTTCTATACAAGGACATGGAAACATTTTATGTTTCTCATGTTTAGTTTTGAGATGAACTTGTAGATAAGTCATTAGACGAAAGATGAATCTGTGGATGTTCAGAGGTATATTTTAACCTTAATTAGACGTAAATAAACTGCCTAATTGGATCATTATAGATAATACCATGAGATGAACTTGTAGATAAGTCATTAGACGAAAGATGAATCTGTGGACGTTCAGATGTATATTTTAACCTTAATTAGACGTAAATAAACTGCCTAATTGGATCATTATAGATAATACTATGGGAAAAAATCCATGATCATGCCGTTTATATATTAGCAAGAAAATCTTGCCAAATGCGGGGTTAAAGACAATGGGGTTAAAGACAACTTGGGGGAAAAAAAAAAAAAAGTCAACCGTTCCAACTTCTTATAGGGCTTTTAGCCAAATGGCTGAATTTTAGATCATAATTTACAAAATGGCCGTTTTTCAAACACTGTTAAAAAATAGCAAAAAAAAGAGTCAACCCTTCCAACTTCTTATAGGGCTTTTTAGCAAAATGGCCAAATTTTGTATCATAATTTGCAAAATAGCCGTTCTTCAAACACTGTTAAAAAATAACTTAGTTTTAAAAATAAAAAATGGTCGTTTTTCATAATATATTGATTAATTTTTTGAAAATTGATTTACTTTTTAAAAAATAGATCAACTTAGAAACAACCATTTATCAAAACAAAATTATAAAACAGTCATTTATTAAAGGATCTTATAACAAAATGACTGGTATATCAGTAAATATACCACATGTAAAATATTATAAGATCTTATAGCAAAATGACCAAAGTTTAGACCTAATTTAAGTAAACGTCTGTTTTTCAAATGTTATAGCAAAATATATGTTATATATATTTATATACTAAGTGTAAAATATTATATACTAAGCATAAAAATTTATATACTTGGTATAATTCAATACATTAACTGAAATTAGTAGATAAGTATATCTACCAAGTGTAAAAATATATATACTTAGATATTTAGCTATAAAATTTAAAAAGTGGACTTCTACTTAATCAAATTTAAAATATTAGTCATCCACCTAAATTTCTCAATATCATATGCCCAATATAAAAATTTTTATACTCAGTACATAAATTAAAACTAATATACCAAGTATAAAAATACTTAAACCTGATTATTTAGCTATAAAAAGAGAAAAATGGAAATTTATTATAATAAAGTGTAAAAAAAAGATATTTACCATAAATTCTCTTAATTAAATAGGTGTAAAAAAAGGGCCATTTTTTTAAATTGATCTTAAACCAAAAAAAAGGTCATTTCTTATAAATACTCCTCCTTACAATGTACACAAGAATAGTCGAGGCCCAACAATTATGTTAGCCCTCACCCAATTTGGCTCTAGCCTAAATTGCTTTGGGAAAATTACACAATATACGGTGTTTCAGAAAAGAAATTTGAAAAATACGGTGATTTTATATTTTTTAAGGTGTGGTACGGTTTTTATTAGAAAAATACTGTTTTTTAAAAAATATTTAGAAAAATACTATTTTTTAAATAGCAACTAGTTTCTAGTAACCAGTTTCTAGAAACTGGTAACTAGTAACTATTTTAAAAATGGTATTTTTCTAAATATTTTTTAAAAAGTGATATTTTCTTAATAAAAACCGTACGAAAATTAGAAAAAAGTGTGACTTCCGTATATTTATAATTTTTTTCGGTTTTTGTAGGTATAAGTGTTAGAAACCCAATTACTTTTCTTTGACTGGGCCTAGCACATTATACACAAACACCAGCATACTTTATTTATTTATTTTTTTATTATTACTTGCGAGAGTGTGAATTCGAATTTAAGCACTTTACACATTGAGAAAAAGCGTGGTTACTATTTTTTTTTTTTTGGTCGAAACGTAGATGAAAAAAGCGTGGTTACTATTAGACTATGTATGCCTAAGATCACAAATAACGGCTCACTCTTGTTCTTTCGTTTTTTCATATTTAGGGTATGTATGGCGGTTTGTTGCGAGTTAGGCAAATATAAGTGGGTACTATCTCTCAACTTATAGCTTCTCTAACTTTGTGTAGACCGTAAAGAATCAAAGTGACTTAGGCCGAGTGCCTTAATAAGAGAGGAGTAGATTCTTCTACACGCTAAGTTGAGCTTTTCTTGTATTGTATACATCATTGTTATATATTTGTTTAGGGTGTGTTAAGAAGTTAATGAGAAAACTAATTAATTAAGATCTTTGAAGCCTTGAATGCTGCCTTGTAAGTTGTACGTGTACCCGATATCACTTGTAGCTTTGATTTATAGCTTTTGTCTTTTTCTTTTGAACTTCATTCAAATCTCTTCTATTCGTACTTTGCTTCTGAAACTATACTTGGGCAATACTGTACCCCCTCAGTTTCGGCTTTTTCAGCTTATTTTCTTCAACTTTTATGATAATGGCTATGACCTCAGAATAAAAAAAGAGAGGGGGTGCCCCCCAACAACAAAACATATACACACACATAAAGGTATATTGCAAAGAAATTCATGTTCTTGGCATGGCTCGCTTTTTTTCTTAATCACACAAACATGTCTTGCCAAATTAAGCTCAAACCTTTAATAATTAATGTAAGTAAGTACCTTTTTTCTCCCCTTAATTATTTCCTTCCTTTTCTTTGAAGAAAAGTTTTCTTCAGTAATTTTAAACTTCTAATAACAAGGTCATTTATTGATCACTTCAAGCTAGCTAGCTAGCGATCCTTTTGAGATTCATATACGTGTTGTTGTTGTTATTATTATTGTTGTTGTTATTACTATTATTATTATTATTATTATTATTATTATTATTATTACCTTATTAATTCTAGCATTACTCACCTGTGTCAAGCTAAGAATCCAATGGTGTGCAAACGAACAATTTTTTAGTCAAATTATAAACTCGGTTCAATTGTTTCAATCACGGTTAATGCAGGGAATACGAATTTTTGGCACAAATTTAAATAATGTGATAATTTTTCACCACATAATTCTAAATAATACGGCTTCAATTGGAAATAAAATATAGCTTAAAATTATGTTGCATTTGGTTTTTTTTTTTTTTTAAGTGCCTCCAGTATTATTCTTTAATCATTGACCATAATTGTCTCTTATCCAAGTAGTCTATTAAATTCAAGGGAAAATATCTTTAAAGTTTATGAAAGTGATAGATTTTTTTTAAAGAAAAAAATAGTTTTACAGACACTTACAGTGCTTATATAAAAATTTTAACACGTGGATTATAATCTGGAAAAGGACTTCCACATTAATTAATTGGTTAGGCAATAATGGGGATATATATGTGTTCTCTGGTTTTTTTTTTTTTTTTTTTTTTTTTGTTTTTTAATTTTTTTGGCTTGAAATATGTATTCCCTATTAAGAGAATGGAGGAAGGAGGAGGTGGGACATTATGCAATTCTGGACTCATTCCTTTAAAAAAAAAAGGAAGAACGAAAAAAATAAGAAAAGAAAGTTGTCAGGCTTTACCACCTGCAAAAGTTGGGGATCAATGTTCTATACTTTGTAACAAAATAATAATAGTAGTAAGAGAAGGGTAATGATATAAAGAAAAAAAAAATTAAAGATTCAGAAAGAAAATTATTTTCTTTGCTATTGTATCACAATTATGGGATAGGATGTTGATTATGTGATAGGATGTCAATGTTTTTATTTTAATTAGTAATGTAAAGACATATTAGTCTCAAAGTTTATCATGTAATGATGCTATAACACACTCAAAGTACTGTACAAATTGTGTAATTTAAGTAGAAATTGGTTCTAATTAAGCTGGTTTATATGTTATTAAAAAGCTTAGTCTCGGATGACTGACTATCAAAGAGATTTTGAAGCTTTTTAAACTGGAAAAAAGGAAAAAGGCCTTTCATATCATTATTAATATGTTTGTACTTCGGGAATTGTTTTGTCACCAATTATTTGAGCAAATATGTGGGTGCCCTATATATTAAACTCTATATGATCAATGGAATTAAGAGCTGTCCCCAGAGACGCATTATTGATTGGAAAGTCTGTATATAGAGTCCCTAAAACCTTCCTTCCACACCCCTAACAAAAAATAATGATGAAATATTAATGTTATTATTTTTGTAATTACGTACCTAATTATTGGAAAAGAACAACCGTGAACCAACATTATGCCAAAAATAAAATGCAATTTAAGTAGAGAGGACAGCATCTATATATATGTTAATCATATATCAACGTTTGTCCTACACGTCATGTGAATTGTGGATTACTTGTATTGTTTCCAATTCAGGGACTAAGAATAATGCTCTTCATATTTTTCAAATAAAAGAATAAAAGACTTCTCGCCTAGAGAGGAGTAGAAATTTAGCTAGAATCAAATAAAAAAAATTCTAATCTGCGGTTGGCCCAAAATCAGAAAAATGCTATACATGATTTGCCTAAATTTATTGGAGTAAGACATAATAAAAAAATCGTGACGGTGAAAAAGTGGAACTATATGATATTAATGATGATGAACCTACAATATAATTTCTAATTTAATGAGTGCTATAGTATTATTGTTAAACTAAATTAACTATAGTTCATCAAGATTTCAGTATCTAGCCATTTCATCCAAATATTAATTAAATGATAATTTTGAAGAAATTAACTATCACATTTGCAGAGAACGGTACAATCCATGATGACGATCGTAGCAGTACTTTTTAGTTAATTAGACGAATTAAGGAAAGAAAAAGTAAATTCCAGAAAAAATAATCGGAAAGGTATTTAAGGGGAAAAAAACAATTTAGTTAATTCTGTAACTCATTTTTTTAACTAACATCATAACACAAAAAACATATGATATTGCCAAAATCACACGATTATCATATATATATATATATATATATATGTTCATCCAGCTTATAATTCAGCTTTCATTTTGGATCCTACCCACCATCTCATACACAGAAGTTGCAATTTCATTCACTGAGGTTAGCTGAGAATCATCTTCAACCTGTTTTAAGATCAAATTAGGGCCACAAATTAATTCTCTTATTATTGATAATCAATTAATTAATTAAGGATTCATTAACATTGGCTATGATCAAAAGAAAAAAAATCATTAATACACAAACTCGAAAATGTTATTTTTCTTCAACTAACCTTGACACTGAAAGAGTAAAGAACCATACTATCAACGGTTGTGACATTGAGGTGAAGAACCACAAGGCGCAGAAACTGCAAGCCGACCACCATCTTCAAAAGCTGATTTTGGTGTCTTTTCAAGAGAACTTTTATGTTGGCATGACTATCCACCATTGTCACTTCCACGTCAGCTACGGCGGACCGTTTCTCCGCCGTTGATTTGGTTTCTATCACCGTGCTGACCTTTTTGTTATCGTCGCCGGTGGCGCCATATTGGGACGAATAGGTTGAGTATTGAGGGAAGATGAAGAAGTCGGAGAAGGGAGAAGAAGAGTATTTGGAATCTGATGATGATGATGATGATTGTTGCTTTGTTCGTTTCTTGGCTTCTAATAATTGGAGAAGTTGCTCAAGCTCCTTCACGAAATTTATGGCTCCCCCTATGATTGATGCTTGGTCTCCCTACGTTATATAAACTCGAAATCAATTAATCAAAGCACCGCTAGAAAATAGACCTAAAATACTGACAATTATGTATTGGGAAGCATAAGATTAGCATACCTTTTTTTTTTTTTAATTATTATTATCAATGTCAAATTATATCAGAATCAAATAATACGTAAATCTGACTTACGATTTTGGAAAAATACTGATAGTGAGAAGGATCAAAATTAAGCGAAAACCTAAATAATATCAAAATCGAAGAAGAGGACGAGGAGTTGGAATCTGAGTGGCTTTAAAAATGCAAAACAAAAATGTCCTCAACAGATGAAACATATATATATATATATATATATATATATATATATATATATATATATATATATATATATATGTGAGAAGGAAGAATGGTAGAGTAGTACTCTTTGGACGTAAGAAGAAGGCATCATGGACCGGAGGACGGCGAGATAGTCGTTCATCTGCTTCCTTCGGTTGCGTTCGACGACAATGTGGGTCATCCGCTGATTCTCAACCTCTTCCTTGTTCTTGATGCTTTTGATACGCCGTCGTTTCCTGCGGACGGTGGTGGCCGCCGGAGTCTCCGGCGGAGAAAGCACGCGGTTGGCGAATGGCCCTCCATTGGCGTTGAGATTATAGTTTCCGGTGAAGTTTTCGGCGGGGGAAAAGTTGGTTGCATCCTGATCGGTTAGGCCTTGCACCATTGAAGAGGGTGAAGCTATAGATTCCAAATCCATGGCGAGATTGTTGAAGCCTTGCCCCACAAGCTTGTTGTCGTTTGCTAGGACCTCAGAGTGCATATTCATGTCGTTTTCTGGAAAAACGTATCCGTAGCTCCAAGGTCCACCACCTCCTACCAAGCCATGAAAATCCTTATTCCGACCATTTATATTGTAGCCAAAAGGGTCTTGTTGAAAAAACTCTGTTTCTAGTGCCATTTCTCTCTCTCTCTCTAGATCTCTCTCTCTAGGTTTAGAGTCAATATGAGCATCAAGCACAACCACAAACTTGTGCTTTTATGGAGAAGCAGATGTGTCTTTGTCATTTAAAAATGCCAATATATAAATCTATTTTCATGTAAAAAAGGGCAAGTGGGGAACCAATCAGCTATTTTTTTTTTCCGAAATTCCAAGTTGTTTCAAGAAATTATGTCAGAGAGAAAGATGGATATTCATATAAACGCGTGAAAAGTTTTTAAGCATGTATTTAATTACTCTTCTTTTTTTGGGGGGGCGGCTAGCAAGTATATATTTGTTAATTTTCTGTTAAGGAAATATATGTATTAATAAATACAGGAAAGATCCGACATATTTTACATTTTGGAATCACAACTCGAGTACTATTGATGATGAGTCAATCTGTCAATTGCTCTTGTGACTCCTCGTGGCTCTAATTTGTTTCGTTTGTTTCGACTTTTGAGAGAGTCACTTGGGATATCGAAGTTTTAAGGGAAGAAAATAGCATCTTATCTTCATTCATCTATCAAGATCATGTAATAGTTGGGTATCAAAATTCCTGTAACATCATTGTTGTGTAAATATTAAATAAAAGGTTATGAATTAGTAATATTTATTAATTACATACCATCAAATATTGCTTTTAATTGATCTTTTATGTTCATTCTTAAATTTATAATAGTACGAATTTCATGAATTCATTATAAAAACGTTTGACAGACGACTCCATGAAAGATCAATCTCAAACTATGTAGTACATAAAAAAAAAAAAAAAAAACTAAATGACAAATAAAAATGTTGTTGAAACTCCATTTTTAAATTATAAAACTGATACTCTATATATAAAATATGCGTTTTCAAGTTCAGATTTTTTTTTTTTTAAAAAAATCTATGTTTAATTGTAATTCGCACTCTTTGACCTTGATGTGTTTTTGAAATGATGCGAAAAGCAGGCCTTATGTAACAAGGAGAGCTGCTAGCATTAGACAACATGAAGTAGCTCTCTATGTAGATTGGATTTACGCAGATGGTGTTTTAAGTTGTTCAAATACGAAGGTAAAGAGACTTTGTTAATACCTATGTGTCTTTAGCCCGGCAACGAAAAGGAAATAAAAGTTTTGACACTTGTTTCCAACCATTAAAGGATAATGACTCCTTTGTGGCTCATAACATGGATGCTGTGGGCAATGAGGCTAGACGTGCGCCATGCATGTTATGAAATTAGACATAATATAACTGTTCCAAACAATTGTAACTGCTGCTTAAATATTATGGTTTAAAATTCTAAAAAGTTTATGTTCTTTCAGAAATCGTGTTCTTTTTCAAGATATGTGTAAATATACACAAATTAAATAAATGCAACTGATTTGAACAATTGTAATTGTTGTCTTAAAAACAATGTGAGAGGCAGAAACAAATTTATTATACTTATTATAAACTTAAGGCGAAACAAATTTATTATACTTATTATAAACTAAAGGCGAAGTGTAGAAAATATACACAGGTAAAATAACGAGATGCAAGAAAGATGTAGTATGAATATTCTTATTATTTCATTTATCTTAGTGTATATACAATAAAAGCTTACGGGCCCTTTGTATAGGCATATAATTAATTAGCGTATTCAGTAGAAGACTACTTACAGGTATATGTTACAATACCACTATTAACTTGTAAGATAAATACACTAAATAAATTATGTTAAAATAGTAGTTATAGATGTAATTGAATATGAACATTCATAACTAACCACATAAATTTATAATTATACTTAATTTTTGTTTTTTCCTTCACCGAGAATTCCCCATAAAGAACCTAGTATTCTTTTTTTTCATCTGTGTATTTCTATAGATAATTGTCGCTTGCTGCAAATTCACCAAAATGTTATATCCTAAAAGTGATTTGCCTATGATACCTTATGCGCGATCCAATCTAAAAAGAGAAAAATAACGCTTTTAAAAAAAAAGAGTATTTATTTAGTAATTATTTAAAAAGGATGGTATCATTTTTATACCATGTATTTTGACATTGTGTTCGGTTTATTTCTTCTATTTTGGTTATTATTAATATTAATTTTTAGATTTGAAATTTGTTACAAATTTATACCCTGATATATCAAGATTATTTAATAAACTTATTCGTGGATCAGTTTTTATATGATTTATTTTTAATATTTTAAACGGTAACATGGTAAATTAACTGTTCTTAATTGGTGTCAAAGTATAAATTTGTAACAGATTTCAAATCTAATAGTCAATATTGATAATAACCAAAACACAAAGTGTAATTTAAACAAAGTATCAAAATATATCCCTATTTAAAATCTCCCGTCTTGATTAAGAGCTACTCTAATAGAAAGAATGTCAAGCTGGGTGCGACGCTAGCTCGCAGAATTGGTACAAAAATAAGTATTAATATATACCAAAGAAGGTACACGTGGCATAAGAAAATAGAGGTAATATGGAGTACACTTAAAGTGAAGTGTGCCTTGACAGTGGAGAATCCATGTGAGTGACTACACAAATAAAGGGAGGCAAGAATCTGCACTCTGCAATCATCTACGATAAAGACTAATTTAACACCCTTTTCAATGACTGACTTCTCAATTTATTTATTTATTTTTTCTCCTTTCCCCCTGACGATTCGGGAATAACCCTCGCCACATATCTCATATTTTCCATCACTTTCACATAGGCATGTATTGTTATATATTTGTAATTTTTTTGAATCATAATATATTTATATTTTGCATTAACCCCAATATTTCCATAAAACATTCCTCGCTCTCTCTCTCTCTCCCCCTCTCTCTCTCTCTGTGTCTTAAATTTCCATGAATATATGTGCATGCTGTTTGGTTGACAGGAGACCCATTGTCTAGTCATGGGGTAAGGGTAAACGTTAAGTACATTAAATTCGAATAAAAGACTATTAATATGACTACATAAATATATGTACACGCTTGCATGTATGGGATGTGTCATTATCACTATCAGAATAAGAAATTTGCATCTGTTGATGAGGAGATTAGACTTTCAATGCGATGGAAATGTGTTCGCCCTTTTGAGTTTTTAATTAGATATGGATAGATTGCGTTTGGTTTCAACATTGTTCTTAATTTGTTGAGAGGAAAGCGTGGTTGTCCGTGAACTGTGCTCGGCACTAAAAAAAAAATTCGTTACATGTATAATTGCTACGTACATTTGGGAATTCTAGTCCTGGCAAAATAGGTTTTCTTTTTTTTTTTAAAAAAAAATATATATATAAAGGTCCTCTGAAAGGATGGGAAAGTTAGGCTGAAAGTGTAGAAAAAAATATTCGAAAACACTAAACAAAATTGAGAACCTAAAATGTTTAGAAATTTATAACATTACTTCAACGAATATATATATTTAGTCGAATCAACAAAATTCCTCATTAATACATTAATATTATTGAAAATAGCAGATACCAACCATGTCGTAATGGTTTAATATTATTCAATGGATTATGAAAGAAATCATGACTTGGGCATGGCTACTCTAGCTAAGCCATAACTCTATTTCTGTTTCTTTTTGTGTCTGTGTATTTGGCCTTTTCATTTACTTATTGACAAATCCTAACAACTTGGTTCATCAGTTTATTGATTTATGTGTAATTAATTTTCTAGCAAAATACATAGTACTGATCCATACAAAATAATGCACTACTTGATCATTTTTGTTTTCTCTTCTTTATTATTATAATTATTATTTAAGTGTTAATAAGATGTATATCCGCTTACCTCTTTAAGAAGCAACACTAATAACGTTACCCCATAAATTTCTATATTTTTTTTTATTACTAGCACTTTGAAAGCGATGTATATACAGCTGTGCTGTTCCATGCTATCCATTTTTTTCAACATAATTTTAGTTTTATGACTCTCTCTAATTTAATCGTACATCCATCCCAGGTCTAACTACTTTTTTTTATAATAAACATGTATTTAATTTAAGTTAACAGTTATTCCCGTAAAATAATTCTAAACTAATCAAAGCTACTGTCACTGATGACATTCAACGCCAGCCTTGCCGCGTTAATACTTTGACATTAATTCTTTCTGATCTTGCTACTTTCGGCCATTCAAGATTAGCTACCATGTTATATTAGGTAGGAATGAGAGTATTTTACCAAAAAAAAAAAAAAAAGAAAGGTAGGAATGAGAGTAAATAGGGAGGAGTTGTGGATACATACCGTGGTGCGGAAAATTGACGGAAATGAGAAGATTTTCTTTTCCTTATTGAGTTTGCCAAAAAAAAAAAAAAAAAGAAAGAAAAAGAAAACAATCTTCTTATTTGGTTTCATGAACAAGTCTACTCCCTAATATTTATGGGCTTATAACAATTAGCAAATATTAACATTTAATACATTTTCTTGTGTGGTGCTTCCTTTTAATATTTTTCTTTTTTTTTTCTTTCTAGAAAATGAAATAATTTCACCCAATCCGCACTTGTATATTGGATTGGATCGTACATATTGAGTTAAATCGTGCAGATTTTGAATATTCTATGTACAATTACAATTTTATCCATAAATTTTAGTTTTCAACATTTATTACTTTTTTTTATGAATAAACTGAAGGGTTGGAGAGGTGGAAGTGTGGTTACCACTTACTATTGAGACTAACCCTGCGACAACTACATTTATTCGTCCTTCAAAAAAATACTCTCAATTTTCAATCTTGGAATGGTATGAATCGTGCCGTAATTGGTGATTCAAATTTCTACCTTATGGATTCTCCTCCAATTATAATCTCTCTTACCATAGAATATATAAATATCAAAATCCACTGACTAAGCATTTCGCCCTTCCTAGGTATATTCCCATTCCACTTCTTCCTCTTGTCAATAACATATATAGCATAAATTATTCTCAACATGCATCTTTAGATTTTACCAAACTAAACTAGCTAGTTGACATGTGTTCATGTGGATCATATCGCTTGAACATTAATATACATGCACCTCATAATAAGTTTACCGAGTTTTATGTAATAGGCCCGCTCACAAATATGGCACTGCTTTTTAGATATTTAATATATATATATATATATCAAACTCCTATAGATACTTTAGTTTTAATTTATCGGTAAATATAATTTTTTCTAACTACATTCAATTTTGATGTAATGGCTATCCGCTATCGTTTAATAGACTATTAGCCAAAAAAAAAAAAAATACCATTATTTATTGCGTTATGCTTAATGCATATCCTACACAAAATGTACGTTTACACTATTCATATTTGTTTTAGAGTCTCTTCTTTTATATAATATATAGGGTTTATATAATATATAGGGGAGGGCTACAGTAGGGGCGTCCCTACGTAGGGTCACCTTTTATATACTGTTTGATGAGAATCTGTGAGGAATAATGGGAATCTGTGAGGAATCTGTTTATACACAGATTCCCATCAAACAGTGTATAGACAGAGCCCTACGTAGGAACACTCCTACTGTAGACGTGCCCATATATATATATATATATATATATCTTTTTTCCTCATGAAAATTAAACATCTAATCACCGTCCAGAAATAAAGATGCCCAACTCCTGCGGAAATCCATTAGAAATCATTATACAGTGAAATATTGCAAAAAGGTACACCATCCAGGGGAAAGTAATCATACTTTCAAAGTTTGATAGGCTTATTTTAATGTGTTTGTTTTTATGATTTTATTTTATTTTATTTTACTTATTTATTTTGTTGTCATGCGCTTTCAAGTGGATTACCTACCCCCTTATGAAGCTTTTTCCCTTTTTTTTTTCTTTTTGAAAGCATTGTTAGTGGCTCTATATATATATATTAACGGGTATGGATGTAGTCCTGCTCACAGGATCAGTCCCGTTCATATTTTGACCAACATAAGTTATGTTTTGGCCAACACAGATTGGTCAAAATATGACATGTGTTGGCCAAAATATGAACGGACCGGTCTCCTCGAGAGGACTACATCTGTGGCCTATATTAACTAGCTATATATAAATATATTGAGATTTAGACGTATGTACGTACGTTTCACTACAGAAGGTTATATATATACTTCA
Organism: Trema orientale; assembly: GCA_002914845.1. Taxonomy (NCBI): domain Eukaryota; kingdom Viridiplantae; phylum Streptophyta; class Magnoliopsida; order Rosales; family Cannabaceae; genus Trema; species Trema orientale. Next base: position 125,797 of record JXTC01000536.1, on the reverse strand, counting down.
CGGAATAATAATTACTTTCTAATAATATTGTTCTTGCTTATTGTAGAAGAGAATAATGCTACCCTAGCTATAAAATTTTTAGGCTTTGTCTCTTCTGCGACAATTTGCGTCTTTGCATCGTTTAGCAAGTTAGCTCCGTGAACCACACGTCGGGTGGCTCTCAGTAGACATAACACGTTTACAATAAGAGGGTTATTTTCTTTTCTTTTCTTTTTTTATGAAGTATGTTAGTATATAAGACCAAATTAATCCATCTTCTCGAATAAAAATGATAAATGATAAATTTAATCAAAACTAATCTTTAATAAAATACCAAATTAAATATTAATTCCCCGCCGAAATTTCCTTCTATAACACACAATATTTTTTTTCTTCTTTGTAATTGGGAATTGACCGTAAAGAAAAACGATTTTGGCAAGGAAAAACTATATAAGAGGTGTTCTCAATCGGCTAGCATTACTTCGAAATTTTATTCTCTCTAGCACTAAATTTCTACACCAACTGATGGAAAATGAATATAATATTGGGATGCATGCCTCATTGTGCATGGTTATTTTGTGTAGTTAACAAATTGCGTGTCCCTGGAAATTCTCACAAAAATTAAGAATGAAACAAATTGTTGAGCCAGCTAGCTCTATATATATCGCAATAAGTTTAATTTGCTATAGATCTAGTAATACTTCACATTTTTCATCATTTAAGGATTCCAAATTTTATTATAAATCCAAATCAACGGTCAATATACTAGAGAGAGAGAGAGAGAGGAGAGTTAAAAAGAAGAAGACGACGAAAGAATCTCTATGCTGGGAGCACAAATTACATATTGATCAAAATTACTAGCTCTATAGGTACTTATACGTACATATATCCGTGTACAAGATTGTAGTAGTTCAAGATGGCATCTATAAAATGCAGGTTATTAGCAAAACCACAGGATTGATTATTTCCAAGATTTGTTTTAAATGAGTAATTCTTAGTCTGCTAATGGCAAATGGGGTTATATTCCATTAATGCAAAACTCGAGCAAAAACAGCGGCCCTAAGATTCTGGCCTAACTACCGTTGTTTTCCCCTTCCTTTTATTTTTTTATCTTTTTTTTTAAAGTCATCAACAGTACTACTTGTTATAATATGTTTATATAGCCATAAAATATGTATTTTACGATGGCGACATCGTGTACAGTTTTCATTTTCATTGTTTTGGGTACAAGCTATAATTAATTAAAGTACTTTAATCTGATTACCAAAAAAGAAATGAAAAATAAATTGGCGCATTTAAGAATTATGTTAAATATAGTTGGGAATTACAATTTATGTGCTAGCTGCGGGTAAATGTTACCTATACTTTATTACCCTTGATATTATTCTCTATTTCTTTTTTTTTTCTTTTTTCTTTTTTTTTTAGGGAAATGTTAATTCTCTTATTCATATTTGTTTCTACTTTCTATTCATCTACGGATAGACACATGCTAACGCATAACTCCAATAAAAGTTAGCTACAAAAAGGTTAATAATAAGGGAAACCGCATAAATTCAAACCATACAATTAGCATCTATTAGTATCTATATAAACACGTACTTACGAGGTCCACAATTGATTCAAGAAAAATTTTACTTGTTTACATATAATTTCATTTCGTATCAGCTCCGAATTCTTGAGATTGGACCCTACATTTACTAACTAAAATCGCAGAGAATTTATCTTAAAAAGAGAATATATATATTTCAGAATTTATGAATAGAAAGGAAAATATGTACATTCATGCTTATATATCACTACAACAAAAACCATCATTTATCGCATGCATTTAAAATTTTCACTAAACTAATTGGTTGTAGTGATGTATTTGTTACAAATATCAGGGATATAATGTCATTAAAAGTATCATGCTATTTAGTGATGTATACTTATAAAATTATGCTATAAAATTTTATTAAACACTTCCAAATTTCAATAATTTTTAACTTAAAAAATTAAAAAAAATGATGAAAAACATAAAGCCATTTTTCTGTTATTGTGACATTTTTAAGTTGATTAATGTTTTGTCGCTATACAAAATATCTAAAAGTTATTGCTTTTTCTTGTAGGGTATACATTTTTCCATTGGACCCGAGGTGAAGAACGTATACTTAAATCAGAAGTAGCCTACATCTTGAATTCTTGATATATAGAGAAGAGAAAAGAAAAAAGGGTTCTTGAGTTTTCAATTAATGATCTCACAATTAGATTATTCTCGGTCCGCATTTATATTTTGCACCTTGCATTAAAGCTATCTTTTATCATTATAAAACGAAAAAGAAAAAGAAAATTATCTGTCTTATTATTTGTACACATCATGCCCACAAAGTACATAACATGTGCAATTTGTGTGGAGAGATGTGAGAATTTTGTTGTCGGCATGCAACAGTAACTAGCTAGTACGAAATAAATTGGCTTTTCTGGTTAATATTAATATGTCTGAATAATTATGAAAAACAAACACACACAACACAACCACCACTGATAAATCAAAGACATAAATTTCTTTTTGACAAAAAATCAAAGACATAAATTAGAGCACGAAGAAATGGGATTCTACGGTTAATCATATTCCGACAATTAGGAAACTATGACTACACGTCATGGCTTCTCCTCTTGCGCTATTTGTTGAATCACGACCTAACTTTGCTAGAAACTCTATAGCTTGATAAAATGATCACAACTCCCCTTCCTGTCTTAACTTAAAGGTACAAATATATGCACATACTTGTGCATTTTATATATGGAATTTAATTTATGTGGTAGAATATCAATAACAACTACTAAGTTCGGCATTTTTATTCATCACTAGTGGTGGCAGTATAGCCCAGTCGGCGAGGTGTCCTATTTGGAGTCTTTGTTTCTATTTTTTTTTCCTATGGTATTTCAATTTTCTCTCACCCATATTATTACAATATATACTATCTCGTCGGTTGTTACGCACAACCGATAAGCTTTGTGGCCCTAAAATATCTCGTCACTTTATAAATAATGAGGAACTTTTCACGTCAATAATAAATTACCGATTGAAAAGTTAAGCTAAAGTTTCATTTAAAGTTTAAATTCCCTCCTAATCTTTCTGAGAATTTTGAATTTACTCTCTCTTTTATTCTTTTATTAATTCTTCTCATACTTTTCAAACTCATTTATCTTCATCTTTTTCTTTTTTCCCTCCTCTCTGTTTTCTCTACTTTTTTTATATCATATTTCTCATTATTATACATGTACAAATAACATCTGTCCTTATCTTATTCTTCTTTATTAGATGATATTAGAATTATAAGTCAACCAAATAGAAACCCTAAATTATTCATACTAAATTGACAGGTTAGGGTTTGTTGAATATACCTAAGTCCATGGCTAATTTGTAGAGGATTAGAGATAGAGAGACCGAAGGTGGAAGCGTGAACAAGAGATGATGTCTTAAAGGTTTTGATCTTCTGTAGTCTAAAACCTAATGTTACTCAGATGGGATTCTCTGTAACTGATGCTGGGTTATAGGGAATTAAGCGTACATAATATTTTGGCAGCAGGGACTATAACCCTAATAGGTTCTTTAAATAATGTTACTCAGATGGGATTCTCTGTAACTGATGCTGGGTTATAGGGAATTAAGCGTACATAATATTTTGGCAGCAGGGACTATAACCCTAATAGGTTCTTTAAATAATTTATGTTGAGTATCCATCAAACCCAACTGGATGACTAACAGGGTATCCATATTGATATCAATACCCAGTTGGATATTCTGACCCAACTTTATTAAATCACTTATATGGGTCTTTATGAAATAATAAGGCTCAATATAATTATTTTGTATATGTGGCCCAACATAGGAAATAAAATTTCCTAACAATTTCTCACTTGGGTCACATATGCATCGTACACAATTGTATTACAAACTGAAGTATGGCCATAAAATTAACATATTATTCCTGAATATCCCTGAAGTTGCAATCCTGTCTGAAAGAAAAAATGTGTTGGAAACTTCATGTTGCAACATAACTGGTTTACTAGTCATGTTACAACATACAACTAAATATTTGGTCTAATAAAGTTTTTCAGTATTTGCCTTTTATATACTTTTAGGTCACGAATTGTGTAATTGTTAATCATAAATATCTGATTATATTAAGTTACAGACGGATTCAATTATGTAGGAATGGGTAAGTGACTCTTACCAAAATTGGTTTTAAGTATCTATCTATATTTCATTAATAAAACTCCTTTAAATGAATATTTTATATGCAATATCTTTTATGGAAGTTTCCTTAACTCATTTATGATGATTCTTAATGTTTAAAGTTACTCTAGTACGTGCTATAAGCTGTCAAAAAGGTTTGAGTAACTGACTGTTTTATTTCAAGAAAGTAATCTGGAAATTTCTTTTTCTGTTCCAACATGACTGTGTTGACAGATCATGTTACAACACGTGGATAGAATCAGCAATTAATTTCCAGATCAGTTTTCTAAATTTGATAACGAACTTGGCTAATCTTGCAAGTTTATTATTTTACAGATCCCTAACGTGTGAAAACTTGCTCTCTCTATTTAAAGGCTACTCAAGAGTAGCTTTAGGTAGAGAGACTACATATTATATTTCGGCTATTGAGTGTAAAAGAAAGAATTTTCTTATAGCCATTTTCTTAGATTTAGGAGTAGTCCTAGTCATGTGATAAAGTACTTGAGGAGAGGTGCTGAATATCTTTAGGAGAAGATCGATCCGTAGCTGTGAATTGAGTTCACGAGTGAAGGATCAAATAAAGTCAAAGGGAGCTTGACTGTGAGTATTCATCAGGAGGACGAACACAAAATCTTCAGGAGAAAATCAATTTCAAGTACCTGAAGGGATTTCAGAAGAATGAAGTCAAACCTAAGATGAGTGGTACTTGCTAGACACTTTGGTGAAGGAATACATCCACATTGCGATAATTAAAAAAAGGGAGTCTTTTATTGTATAAGTCAATTTGGTATTTGTATTCATTCAAACTTTACTAATAGTGTTAATTCTCTGGGCGTGGCCCCTTAGACGTTAGTTATCGGGAGATAACTGAAGCAAATAAAAATATTTTGTGATATTCTTACTATTTCCGCATTATCACTTCACATAATTAATTGAAAAATTAATTATATTCAGTAATACTTGATTAACGGACCTAACGCCGTCCATCAGACATATTAGTACAAAACCAAAGTGCTCATCGTTGCACTTATTTAGATGGCAACTAGAACCCTCAATGATCACCGTACTAATACACCCGAACGACATAAATCGAGTATGGAATGTGGTATGAAAATTACACGGAATGTAATTTATCGTGCCTATCTCCAACTAATCCTCCTTAGACTTTATTGAGATCGACCTTAGTCTTTTCCCTTTAGTGCATTACTGCAAACTTTTAATGTTAAACCATAATAGAAAAATAAAAGAATATGAAATATATCATATAATATATAATGAACAGAGTCTATAAGAAAATCTAGCAATAATCAAAATACTATAGTATACTAAAGAAAAATGTCACATAAAACACCTAAGCTAAATTATAAACTCCTACTAAAACTGCACACCATCCAAATATACAACACCCATATGAGTAGTGTGCTCGTGAAAGACCTTAGGTGGTAAACCTTTGGTGAGCAGATCCGTTATTATGGAGTTTGTACCGATATGCTCAATTGACACTAAACAACTCTGAACTCTCTCTAACAGCTAGGAACTTGATGTCAATGTGTTTTTACTTTGATCAGCTCCTGTTGCTATTGGAATATAAGACTGCTAAGTTATTGTCACAATAAAGCTTCAATGACCTCTCAATACCATTTACTACATGTAGCCCAGTGACAAAATTTCGCAGCCATATTCCCTGATTGGATGCCTCACAATAAGCTATGAATTTTGCCTTCATAGTTGAAGTAGCTACGAGTGTCTGCTTGGCACTCTTCCAAGAAATAGCTTCTCCAGCTAAAAGAAAGACATAGCCTGGTGTGGATCTTTTTCTATCTAAGCACCCTGCAAAATCAGAGTCGGAGTACTTAATGATCTCCAAAATGTCCGATCTCTGATAAGTGAGTATATATTCCTTTGTTCTCTGTAAGTACCTCATAACCCTCTTTGCTACCATCCAATGATCTACTCCAGGGTTACTCATGTATCTGCTCAATATGCTAACTATGAACGTAAGATTCGGATACGTATATACCTGAGTATACATCAGACTCCTAACAGTCGAAGCATAAGGAAACTGTTGTATGGGTTCTTTATCAACATCATTTTTAGGGCTTTGACTGAGGCTAAATTTATCTCATTTAGATACCGAAGTGTCTGTTGGTGCACACTTATCCATACCAAACCTAGTGAGCACCCTCTGGATATAGGTATTTTGTAATAGCCCAAGGATATCCCGAGAGCGATCTCGGTATATCTGTATACTTAATACAAAAAAGGCGACTCTAAGATCTTTCATTTTAAAATTTTTCGCAAGAAATCTCTTGGTATCATGCAATAAGTCTGTATTACTACTTGCTAGTAGTATAACATCAACATAAAATACTGGGAAGATAAACTTACTCCCACTGAACTTATGATATACACAATCATCAACAGGATTCACCTAAAACCGAATGAGATTATTACCTTATGAAACTTGTGATAACATTGATGGGAGGCCTGCTTGAGATTATAGATGGATTTCTTGAGTTTGCACACCATAGACTTTGGATCTCTTGATTCAAATTTTTCTAGTTGTACCATATATATCGTTTCATCAGTGTCACTATTGAGAAACATTATTTTGACGTCCATCTAATGAAGCTCAAGATCAAAATGAGCCATAAGTGCCATAATAACTCTAAAGGAGTCATTTGAAGCAACCGGAGAGAATGTCTCTTTAAAGTCAATGCCTTCTTTCTGAGTAAAGCTTTTAGCGATAAGACATGCCTTATATCTCTCAACATTACCTTTCGAATCCTGTTTGGTCTTAAATATCCATTTACAACCAATGGGCTACGTACCTTCAGGCAGTTTGATGAGATCATAAACATCGTTGTCTCTTATAAACTTCATCTCCTCATTCATGGTGTTAATCCACTTTTAAGAATTAGGACTTTGTTTGACTTGTGTAAAGTTGATTGGATCATCTTCTACTATCCCGATGTCAAACTCATGTTCCTCGAGATACATGACATAGTCATTTGGAATCGCATTTCTCTTTTCTCTAGTGGACCTCTTTAGAGGCACTAGTTCTTGAGGTTGTTGAGTTTGCTCTACAGTAGCATTTGCCTTAACTGGGATAAGAACCTCCTGAACATTGTCTTGAATTGGAGCGATTACATCTTGAATAATGATATTCTAAGGATTAGGATCCTACGTGTCCTGACTATTGTTAATTGCAATTATAGAAAGAGGAACGAATTCCTCTTCAAAAATAATATCTCTAACTTTATCTTCCCTTCTAAACTCAATATTCTCAAGAAATTTAGTATTTCCCATCTCAAAGAAAGACTTTACTGTGGAATCATAAAACTTATAGCCTTTGGATCTTTCAGAATACTTTACAAAGTAGCAGCTTATTATTTTTGAGTCTAGTTTCTTTTCATTTTGTCGGTAAGGCCTTACCTCAGCTAGACAATCCTAAATGTGTAAATAGTTAATGCTGGGCTTTCGCCCAATCTAAAGTTCATAAGGGGTTTTAACTACTGCTTTGCTCAGTACTCTGTTAAGGATATATACTGCAATTTTGAGTACGTCTCCCTATAGTGATTCTAGTAAGGTGGAATGACTGATCATACTCCTTACTATATCCTTTAGTGTCTGATTGCGTCGTTTAGCAATATCATTCATTCTAGGTTTCCTAAGCATAGTGTATTGTGGGACGATACCGCACTCTTCTAAATACTTAGCAAAAGGCCTTAGATGTTGCGCACCTGATCCGTCACACCGACCGTAGTACTCACCACAATGATCAGATTTGACAGTCTTAATTTTCTTATCAAGTTGATTTTCAACCTCAGCTTTATAAGCCTTAAATACATCCAATAATTGTGACTTCTCATAAATCAAGTATATGTACCCATAGCGAGAATAATCATCTGTGAACGTGATAAAGTACTGTTGTCCATTCTAAGAAACCATATAGAATAGACCACAGATATCTGTATGTATCAGTTCTAAGATGCTAGAGCTCCCATTGGTACCTAACTTCCTAACGTTTGTCTGTTTCCCCTTTATACACTCGATGCAGATTTTAAAGTCTGGCAAATTAAAGGGACTAATGATCCCATCAGACACAGGACGTTCAATTCGTTGTTTAGAAATGTGTCTTAAGCATCTGTGCCATAACATTAATGAGTTCTCATTAGTTAATTTTCACTTTATACCTCTTGAATTAATGTGCAAAATCTCATTAACAGAAGGTTAGGTATTTAACATATATAAGTTTTTATTAAGAAAACCGGTATCAACAACAATTGAATCATGCATAAGAATAAATAAATTATTTCCGAAAGAACAAATAAATTCATATTTGTCCAATGCAGAAATAGAAACCAAATTCCACCTTAAAGACGGTACTATAAAATTCTCATATAAATCCAAATATTTCACAGAATTCAAAAACAACCTAAAATACCCTATGGCCTCTACTTCAGCTGTTTAGCCGTCACCCATATAGATGACTCTTTCAGTATCACTTGGCTTCCAGCTCTACAAACAACCCTGCATGGAAATACTTACGTGAGTAGTAGTACCAGAATCTACCCACTAAGTATCCTTAGGTACTGAAGTTAAATTAACTTCAGAATAAACATAAATAAGAAGCATACTCTTCTTAACACGCCAAGCTTTGTACATAAGACATTTCTTCTTCAGGTGTCCACCATTTTCACAAAAGAAGAAAACTTGCTCATCTTGCTTCTTTTGTGCCACAGTAGGTAGAGCGACTGCAGCTTCTTTATCTTTATTCATTTTCATCTTCTTTGCCTTAGAAATAATGATCAAGTTAGCATTTTCAGGCCTTTTGGCTTTGATCTTCTCTTCCTCCTGAATACAAATGGCTATTAACTCATTACTATTCTATTTATCCTTTTAGGCGTTGTATATAGTCTGTAGATTCCCATACTGATTAAGAAGAGAAAGTAAAACCAAGGCCATAAGCAAATCCTCAGAAATTTCTAACTTGAGTTCCTTAAGGTTGCTAGCTAAATGAAATATCTACATGATGTATTCCCTTATATTTCCTTTGTGATGTACCTCACTGAGATGAGTTTCCCTAAGATAGTAATCATCTCACCCTTTTCATTTTTGAGATATAATTTCTCAAGAGCAGCAAGGAAAGCCTTAGCATTTTTCTCTTTTAGCAAAGAGCCCCGTGTGATTTCCAGAATAGAGCATTTTATAATCATGACACTCATACAATTGGACTTTTCCCATAGCTCATAGTTTCTTCTATCCTCAATGGAACTTTCTTCTATAAGAGCAGAGGGTTGCTCCTTTTTGAATGCCAGATCAAGATCCATACAATCCAGTACGATCATAACATTCTCCTTCCATGCCTTAAAGTTTATGCTCGTAACCACAAGAATTATACTCAGATTGACGGAAATACTAGTAGTAAAAACTGAATAGAGAATAAATAAAATCATAAATTAAGCATGCTTATAACTTAAATGTCATATATAGGCATATAATTTAATCATAAAATATACAAGTATGACATATATCACATTATCACATAAAGTGGACTACCATCACAAGATACCTAGCACAACATTAACAAACCTTCCTTTAGGCCGACTCATTAACTTGCAAATGGTACTCTCAAGTGCAATGATCAAATACTGACAGTAAATTCGGTAAAACGACAAACATTCTTTTGAACCGATTTATTGTTCACATGAAAACGGAACAACCGTCACATATTTACTATCACATGTATGTTTGTTGTCGTGCCAAATAATTACCCTCCTCTGGGCCAGTAGTCACCCGCATTAACAACAAGCTCACAACATCTGCATATGTCAGAATAAATAAGACTATACAATAGAGGTTGCTTTGGCAACTTATTGCTTTATCGAATCTATCCCAATATAAAGACAAATGGTATAATGAAAATCATCCAAAAAATGCCCAAGCCAAATAAGATTTTCATAAACATAAAATAAAAGCAATTGAGTTTATAACATTTATCAACTCTAAAATCCAAACAGAGTTTTCAACGAAAAAATGTGGGTTATTACTTAAATTGATTTTGTGGTAATTAATTTTTATTGGTTATATCTTGGATTGGATCCCTTTGAATTGGGTCGAAACGACTCAATTCTACCCAAAAATGGACCAAAATAATGAAATTAGGTCAAAATTGACCCATGTACCTGATAGATCAGTACTGCGGCGCTAGGAAGCCAGCACCAACTAAAGCGAGCGTCGCGGTATTGCGTGTTCTAGTCAAAAGACTAGAACTTTTATTTTTTGAGTGCCGCAGAGCTGCAAAATGTTGCCCCGCGTCGCAGTGCTGAGTCGTTTTGATGTAAAAAATTTTGCGATCCGAAAATCGCCCAAATCACCACAATACCTCAAAACAACGAATTTAAGCCCTAAATATTCATATTTAACGACCTTAAAACCCAGAAATAAGCCCCTTAAAATACTCAACATATCATGAAAAATCACAAATCATGCATGAATAATCCAAAACCTAGAAAACCTAATAGACATAGATTATAAAAACTAGAATCATACATGATTAACCTAATCAATTTAATATAAAAACATGCTCTGATACCACTTGTTAAATGATATTAGGATTGCAAATCAAATAAGTAGAAATTCTAGATCATTTATACTAAATTGACAGGTTAGAGTTCGTTGAATATACCTGAGTCTATGGCTAATCTGTAGAGGATTAAAGATGGAGAGACCGAAGGCAGAAGCATAAATAAGAGATGATGTCTTTAGGATTTTGATCTTCTAAAGCCTAAAGCCTAATGCCACTCAGATGGAGTTCTCTGTAACTAATAGTGGATTACAAGAAATTAAGCATATGTAATATTTTGACTGCAGAGACTATAAGCCTAATAGGTTCTTTAAATAAATCTTGTTGGGTAGCCATCAAACCCAACTGGGTGACTAACAGGGTATCCACATTGATATTCATACCTAGTTGGATATTCTGAACCAGCTTTATTAAATCACTTATTAGGTCTTCATAAAATAATAAAGCCTAATACAATTATTTTGTATACGTGGTCCAACATAGGAAACATAATTTCCTAACATTCTTCTCTTTTTTTTCCTTTCTTATTATTTTCCTTTTCCCCTTTCTCTTTCTCCCACCCCCCTCCCCACCTCTTTCTCTTCCTCTCTTTTTCTCCTCCTTCTTTCATGGGCTCTTTATCAATATCTTCTACGGTGTAAGGATAGAGAAGCGGCCAAAACAACCACAATTATAATTACACTCAGATAAACCATGGCGAGAGGCAGTTAGATTTGACCACGGTGCTGAAAATTCGGAAGAAAAAAAAAGATCATTTTATTTATTTATTTTTTGTTTACTTTTCATTTAAACCGACGAAATAACACGAATTTACAATATCACCTGCATTCATGTTAGTTTCACAACTGACAAGGTATGCTTTTCACGCCACCTTTAAGGTGACGTGAATTTCTCTATTTATTGTAGTGGCAAGAGTCTTGCCTTAAATGGATAACTAATAGACTTATAGTTGTTGACAGTGGCACAAGGTCAGGATGACCCCTTGCTTATGTTCCACCTAAGGTAATTCCTAAAATAGGCATTGGTGAAGAGTGAAAACACCGTTGATCTCCCTTTTTTATCCTTAAAAAAAAGGTTCCGGATTTTCAATGTTGAATTCTCGAATTATGTAATCAAAATCAATTAATTAACTAGTGTATATATATATACCAAAATTGTTTCTGAGAATAGAGGAGACCAGATATCAAACTAAATGCTTGCAGTGCACCCATAAGTCTCCTCCTTTGTCCTCAAATTCGAAGAAAAGGCCATTATTGATAAAGAACTAAAAGATACAATAAGAGCTTCAAAATGTTAACTAAGCCACAGAAAATAAAGAGCACCAAAAGAAACCAAAACAGTAACCTAAAAGAAGATCGATCGATATGTAGTCATATTAAAACCTCAAATAGCTAGTATATGATTTGACAGAATTTGATAAAAGTCTGATAGTCAAAAATTTTCATAGACTAATTGAGTATTTGTTTCACGTTTACATATGTGTATACACATCAATCATCACGTGCATTGGCTTTTGGGTCCATTTGGTCAGAATGGAGAGGCTGGGGACGAGGAGACACTTCTTATTTCTATTTTTCAAACTTGGTCTGGGACCAGGCTTTAATATGGTAAAAGCTAGCGTAGCTTGCTAGATATTGCAAAACTCTTCTAAGCCCTTTTAACGTTTTCTCTCTTTTATCGATCATGTCTGGATTCCACGTACTAATGCGCTTTCCCTCAATAGAAAATTCAAAGGCTGCTGGGAAATGAAGTTCATGAAAGCTCAATTTCTTTTTGGTAACCTTTTTCGATCATCAATAACGAGGATCCATGCATGCACTCATGCACGTACCAGTACAAACCCTGCCTTTTAATTAATAGTATACATGTGTAGAACTATAAAGAATTAAGATATATATATATATCTTTGTATATACATGCGTGTGTTTTTCCTTGTCATTTGGTAATTACAGTCTTGAAAATAAGTTATGGCTAGATAAGTATTCATATCTCATTATAATAATTTGGTTATGCATTAATTAGGCTATAAGCTCGATAAATGTTAATTATTTAACATGTGTTCAGTGATAACGAAATTTTTTGGTGTTGAAACTTTATATATAGTATATATTTCGTTGATTACATATATTTAATTTCCACCGTGTATTCAAAACTGAAACCAACAAAAATAACAAGTAAGGGGGGCAAGGGAAGGGGATGGGGGAGGTGGGTGTGCATTGCCTTTTATACTTTGTACTATTTGAGATTTTAATTTCTAGTTTGGCCCGTTGAGATTTTTATGTCTAGTTTTATCCCTACTTTAATATATGAGATATTATTGCAATTACCTTTTCAATTTTTTTCATATCATAGTTTAGTACAATATAAGATTTTATTCTACTTTGGTCCCATTAGGATATTTATTTCTAGTTTTATCCCTATGTAAAATGTGAATTGTCATTTTCTCCCCATTTCCCCTCCTCCCCTCCTACAAACTTAAAACTCACTTAATTTTTAATTTTCATTTTCTATTCATTTTTCTAAACTAAAATTAAGAGGGGGAAATTGAGATTGAGAAAAATTTTCCTTCTTTCTATTGACTCCAACTCTATAGACTAGCTAGTCAAGACAAATATATATATATATATATATATATATATATATATATATATAATTGCAAGGTGTATTGTATTCTTTATACTTATCTTTTTTAATTAAAAATTTGATTAGTTTGTATGTTCATAAAGATTTCATAGATTTGAAAATTTCATTTTTGATAATATAACAACTAGATTATTATATAGGGCTTTATTTAAAGTATAAAAATTCATCACAAGTATATTCTAGCTATTATCATTTGGAGATATGAAAATTTATCATGAGTATATTCCAACTATTGTCATTTGGAATCACTATTATATATTTAAATAATTTTTTTGGTATTATTATTGTATTAAAAAAAATTGCGCCAGATGAAAAAAGTCACCATTAGAATTAACAATGTATGATGTATCATACCGTTGCATATGGCCTAATCAACTAGTCCAATGTTATTCGAAAAAAAAAATAAGAAAAAAGGGAGAAAGGAGGAAATTTTAAAAATTTGAAGCTTTTGATAATTCCACGAAATAATGTAACTTTTCTTTAAAAATAAGACTCATATGTAAAGTCACAAATCATCTTAAAAAAAAAACTTATATTACCTATCACAAAAGGCCACGTTCTTACTAAGAATTAAATAACAGTGCTCAGTCCTAAAATTGGATATTAATTATAAAAATAAGGGGATGGCTACGGTAGGGGCGTCCCTACGTAGGGTCATGCCTTAATTATCGTTGGATGGGAATCTGTGGGGAATAACGGGAATCTGTGGAGAATCTATTTATATACAGATTCCCATCCAACAGTGAATAGACAGGGCCCTACGTAGGAGCGCCACGCGCCCTAAAAATAAATAAACTATATTAAAGACTAAAAAATGGATAAATATTGATTTGTTTTGCACGCTTGGAAAAATATCTAGCTAGCTAGTCAAATCTTCTTCACCTCCTTTACTGTCGTGTCAGAGAAGTACTAGTGCCTCTGGCCTCTGCCTCCTGATGTTACACAGGGCCGATTCTACACGAGTTTCACAATAATTGCTGGTGAGAGTAGATGCGGCCAAAGATAATCAGCCAAAGAACTTTTTCCATATATAGCTATAAAAGACATCAAAAACAGAAATGACTTGCTTTGAAATTGATTGACACACTCTTCAATAATATTAAGGGTTTATTTATATGTGCCCCTTTGATTACGTAAAATATTTAAATATGTCGGCCATTTTATCAAAAGTTTCGACTTAGCCCCTAATTTAGTTAAATTGTTATTTTGTCAAGCTAACAAACGAAAAAAGATGTATCATAATTTTAGAGTATTTTGTTAGAAACCTGTTTTAGGGTATTAGTCTAATTTTTAGATTAACCCAAATACATACTTTAGTCCTAATTAATTATGTGTCTAACATAATTTGGATGAGGCTATAATCAAGATATTTGGACCATAAGTTGGCAAGCTCCTATCTACTTGGCAAGAACTCATTGGACAAGACTTGAAACATTGACACATCACTCCTCCTTAGCCTACAAGGTGAAGCCATCAAATGCTATGAAGACACTTCATCAACTTACACAAGAAGCAAAGCGTTCCTATGAGAGTTTGATATCTCAACAATGTTCTAGAATATTCTAGAAATTACTTAGCAGGGAAGGCAAACTCAACTTCAAGTACAAGCTTCCCCACGGCCTTGGAAGATTCTGGAACCTTCCAACTTGTGCTCAAAGAACTTGTAGGCTAAGTACTTACAAGTCAAGTACTTGTAACCTAAGTACTTACAAGTCAAGTACTTGTGAGCTAAGTACTTACAAAAAAAGTACTTGTAACCTAAGTACTTACAAGAGAAGTACTTGTAGAAGAATCACTTATAGAGTAAGTACTTGTGAGCTAA
>JXTC01000536.1:77633-107456 GCA_002914845.1 Trema orientale | reverse complement strand
CAGCGTTGTGATAACACTTACGTTATTATTGCGCCATTATCATTATTATATTATTATTATTATATCGTAAGCACGCTATCCCTGCAACCGCTAACGTGGCAAGGACGTTGTGGGAAGTGTCGTTTCCATATCGACCGCCTATCAGGACTTTGATACGTAGACAGTGTTGTGATTGTTCTTACACCTGTACACTAACTTTAACCTCAATATTTTTCTGCTTTGTTTTAATTAATCACAGGTCCCGTTAATTAATCAGAACACAAGGTCCAATCCTGAACAAAACCTATACGAGTATTTGAGACTGAAATCAGTAAAATTACATATACTATTTTTCGTCTATTTATCTAACGGGATGACAATATTAGTAGTTTAGCGAGCAAAATTAAAATTTTTGATAATGTATAAGTATATGTGTTAGGACATTCTACATAATTTGATGGACAAAAATTGAAAAAAAAAAAAAAACTATAGCTGAATGATTTAAATACTCGATATAATCGATCATCTTATATACACGAAGACTATTAAGATTTCTTTTCCTTTTTTTTTTTATGGCCTGGTGGGTTCATACAGTCGTAATATTCTCTTTCTTGCTATAAATATTCTTGTATGGTGAGGAATTTCTTGTAATAGAAAATTGTTTTTTTTTCCCTCTTTCGTTTAATGTTAGAAAATATGGTTCAATAAGTATTAACCATATGCAATTATGAATTTTAGCTACCTTTTTCATTAATTAAACGCGCAGAAGGGTCTCA
The DNA here is from genome assembly GCA_002914845.1 of Trema orientale. Classification (NCBI taxonomy): domain Eukaryota; kingdom Viridiplantae; phylum Streptophyta; class Magnoliopsida; order Rosales; family Cannabaceae; genus Trema; species Trema orientale. The sequence continues at coordinate 106,701 of JXTC01000536.1, read as the reverse complement.
TTGATCCCATATATATATATATATATATATATATCAATTATTGGGCATGATGACTTAGAATATATAGAGACTGTTGTGCCAGCGGAAGCACAAATACCAAACTTATATATCAAACGCTAAATTAAGTGAATTTAAGACAAAATATAAATGGCAGAAAATCATAAGTGATACAAGGACTTATCATGGTTCAACTATAAAATATAACCTACATCCACGTTGGAGACGGCAAAAAATTCTACTATAACCAAAAGAAATTATAAAAATCTGACAAAATTTCTCTCATACCCAAATCCCAAATATACCCAAATCTCTCTCACACAAAAGCATCTAAGACCACAAAGAAGATGCCTTACTAACAATCTTGATGCCAATATAAAAAAAAAACAACAAATAAACAAGCTACAAATAAACAAAGTCCAAAAACTTTGTTTATACCAAAATTCCTACAAACTAAAAGAGAAGAATTTGTGTATTAAGATACTATATAACAGTCAGCTGTCCAAAGAACATCTAACAGCTACTTTAACATACGAATGCGATTACTCCAAAGAAGCAAATAAAGGCATATTTATATGCCATGTATTGCTAATGCCACCGAACTCAAGGAAAGGGAAATGTCCTAAAATGTATTTGGGCTTGGGCCCAAAACTAAATTGGCTTAATTAAAGCCATATTTCTAACAATCTCCACCTTGGCACAAAATTAAGCTAAGTTCAAAGTACTAAAACTCATTCGCCATCTCTTCCAAAACTCCGAAGGGCTAATCACAATTTGTAACACCAAATAAGTCTAAATAGTGCTTGAACTTCCAAACCGCACCTGACTCAGTCACCATATTTGTCGCAGCTAATACAAAAAAAATTAACTCTGCAAAACTAAACCAATGAGGCAAACCCCTCTTTCTACTAACAACAAACAAAGTAGTAGGATCCAAAATTTTGACAGAAGTTTCAATTGGAAGCTCCACTTGCTTATGAATACCGGGATCTTTATCTACATATACTAACTCCCCTATATCAAATAGGATAGCCAATTCATCAAATTCATGAGCTCTGCTAAGTAACAAATTTGGTGACAAAGGCTCAACAAACCATAACCAAAAGTCATTCACCCCAAGCTTAAATCTATAGAAGATTGTTGTCAATCGCTTGAGTTTACCATCATTCACAAGAGCATAAGCAGGACAACCAAATAATTTCAAATCAAAGATAGCAGAATTACCAACTCATACCTTAAACGGAGTCTTTAAACAAAATATAGTTGATGGAGATCTTCTAATCAAATAGCAGGTATATGCAAAAGCTTCTGTCCAAATACCTTTCAGCAAACGAACAATAGAAAGCAAGCAGCAAGCTTTCTCCAAAAGAGTCTTATTCAAATATTCTGCAACCAAAAATCATTGTGGTGTCCTCCAAATAATGCAATGTCTCACTGTCTTTTCTTCCTTGCATAATTGACTCTCGCAAAATTTTTCACCATAGTCATCATCAAATATAAGAAAATAATAAGAACTACCCACAGACAAATTAGGGGAAGGACCCGAAAATTTTGAATGAATATAATCCATTATGCTCTTAATCCTACAAATGGTGGAACCAAACTTGATCAAATATCGTGTCCCATAAACACAACAGTTACGAAAGTCAAACTCTCCAATTTTCTGACCATTCAATAAACGTATAATATCAAAATCTGAAACAAAACAAGATGAGACCATAGTAGGACCAACAACTATACTACCCTGAAGAAACAGATGCTATTATGCAATTTTCCCTTAATCACCACATAAGCATTCTTACTAACACTCAAAACTCCACCTTCAACTGAATATTTATAACTTTGTGAGTCGAGCGTCCCCAAAGATATAAGACTTTTTCTCAAATCTGGCACTTGTCTCATATCTGTCAAAGTTCTAACAATACCATTATACATCTTAATTTGAACAGTACCTACACCAGTATTGTAGGACATATTATTCCCCAAATAGACAAAACTCATATCAATAGATTGATAGTCTACAAACTAATCTCTAATGGGACACATATGATAGGACCAATCTGAATCAAGAATTCAAGAATTGCCTAAGCAATCACAGAAATAGATAGAACATAATCATCATTATTAGAACCATCATCAGCAAAACTAGCATGATTATCTGTAGTAAAGGATTTTTCGCTAGTCTCCTTATTTCCTTTAATCTTTGGACATTCAAATTTTCAATGCCCTGGTGATGACAATAATTGCAATTTCCCTTCCTATTCTTGTACTTTCCTCTACTTTTGTTTTCTCCTTTTCTCTTTTCTCTACCTCTAGCAACTAATGCACTTGATTGATTTTCATCCTAACTTTTAGATAATTTTTTCTTTAATTCCTTAGAATTCAAGGATACCTTAACATCTTCCATACTAATAGTATCTCTCTTATATAACATAGTATCAATAAAGTGCTTATACGAACGAGGTAAAGAACATAACAAAATTAAAGCTGGATCCTCATCATCAATTTTCATATCAATATTAATTCTATTTAATTCATCAAGATGACTCTTAATAGGTGTACCTTCAGACATACGAAGAGTATACAAACGCTTTAAATATAGCCGATTGGTGAGAGGCTTAGTCATATATAGACTCTTAAGCTCAAGCCACAACCTAGAAGCAGTAGTCTCGTCAGCAATCTCATGCAGCACTCTATCTGACAAAGACAACTGAATAGCACTATGTGCCTGTTCTAAGCGATCCTGCTTCTCTTCATCTGATAAATTTGCTGGTAAAGCTTCATTGACTTTTAGTGCTTTAAGTAACCCTTACTGAACTAGAAGAGCTCGCATCTTAACACGAAGTCATTCTTCCCGTCGAATTTTACAACTTCATATCTTGTTGTTGTCGCAATCGTAAAAGCCAAAAATCTAAAATAATTTGACAAATATCAGGCCCAAAATCAAATCAAAGAACCTAAAGCTCTTGATACCACTTATTGTGCCAGCGGAAGTACAAAGACCAAATTTGTGTGTCAATCGCTAAATTAAGTGGATTTAAAACAAAATATAAATAACAGAAAATCATAAGTGACACAAAAATTTATCGTGATTCAGCTATAAAATATAGCCTACATCCACGTCGGAGACGGTAAAAAATTTCACTATAACCAAAAGAGATTACAAAAGTCTGACAAAATTTTCCTCACACTCAAATCCCAAATACACCCAATCTCATAAAAGTATCCAAGACTGCAAAGAAGATGCTTTGCTAATAATCCTGATGCTAATATCAAAAGGAATAACAAATAAACAAAACCCAAAAAACTTATACCAAAATTCTTACAAATTAAAAGAGAAGAATTTGTGTATTAAGATACCATTTAACAGTCGGCTACCCAAAGAGCATCTAACGGCTGCTCTAAGATACGGATGTGGCTACTCCAAAGAAGCAAATAAAGGCATATTTATATGCCATGTATTGCTAAAGCCACCGAACTCAAGGAAAGGGAAATGTCCCAAAATGTATTTGGGCTTAGGCCCAAAACTAAATTGGCTTAATTAAAGCCATATTTCCAATGGGTTTCTATCACTTTTACATATAAAAAACTAAAAGAATTACAAAAATATGGAACTCAGGATTTTTCAAATTTTTGTACGGTTTTTATTAGAAAAATATCATTTTTTAAAAAATATTTAGAAAAATACTACTTTTTAAAATAGTTACTAGTTACCGGTTTCTGGAAACTTGTTACTGGTTACTAGTTACCAGTTATATACCAGTTATAAATACCTTTGATTACTAGTTACCAGTACCAGAAACTAGTTACTATTTTAAAAAATGACATTTTTCTAAATAGTTTTTTAAAAATGGTATTTATCTAATAAAAACCGTACCGTACCTTAAAAAAACTTAAACCACCGTATTTTTCAAATTTTTTTCTAAATTACTGTATAATGTCTAATTTCCTCTATTTGCAATGGACCACCAAACAAGACAGCAAGTGGTCAACGCCCTTGACTTATTAATCTACGGTCATGAATTTGAGTAGCATTTGCTATGGTGGTCGGGGTTCCACTGGACAATCTACACATGAGCAATTAAGTATGAAAGGCAGGTAGTTGAGCTTCCCGGTATTATAGGGAGAAGCCAGTCTCTCCCCTGTAACCTTTTCTTTAGCCAAAAAAAAAAAAAAAAAAAAGAAGATGACTTAGAATAGAGAAGCAGATCAGTGAAAGAATATATAGGGGTTCAAGAGCGCATTTTTTGTCCGTTAAAGGAGTACCACACAATAACAAGACTAGGATATAAATTAAATTGTGTGCTTAGGGACCATACATTGAAAAATGGTGAAATATGTGGTCAACAACTTGCCTAATTGTTTGGAGCTGGGAATGTGAATGGCTGTTTGACGAGATAAATGATTACGATACATACTATAGCTAGTTTCAAAATTTGCCTACTTTTATTAATTATTTTATATTATCACTCATAAGTACTTTGTATCTGAAGAATCCTCCAAACTTGAAGATACAAATTGAGATTCTTAATTTCTGTTGATTGTTGCATAGAGGCTTACTTTAGCAATTCAAAGTACGTTTTTTGTGGATTACAACATACTTATTTTTCGGACTATTTTTATTGTTTGTCCTTAAATAATAGCCTAAATTTCATTTTGATTCCTATATTTCAAAATGTCTGAATTTAGTTCTTGAATTATGTTTTTGTCTTAATTTGATGATTAAACCTCTAAATATCACATTCTACTATGTATTTGTTTCCCCTCAATTTTCCTTAACCTCAGTTTGAACAATCCTATTCCATCTTACAGGGTTAAAGACCAAAATTGAGGAGAAAAAGAAGAACAAGGATTTTAGGTTATCATTCATGCATGGACCAAAATATTAAATATATAATAAACCCTTACTTTCTTCTAACCAAGAGTCAAGGCTACCTAGGTAGCTAGTAGATAGGTGCTTTTCAAAGAGAGAAAATTTATATCAATTATCAGGTATATGTATGGTAAAATGAAGACATGAACTATGACAAGTATTTATATTTAGAAGAATGCCAAACACACTCTCTTTTTTAATTATTTTTACATTCTCTAGTTTCACAGTCTGACACGTGGATTTTACTATTTAGTTTAATATTTTAATAATATAATAAATTATAGTAAAATCTACGTGTCAAATAGTGAGACTGAGAGAATACAAAAGAAAGTATAATAACATACGGCACCACGTTTTAGAAAAAAAACCTATGTCTTGTTAAAAAAGTACACATAAACTCCAATTGCTTTCACACAAAAAAGATTACAATCAAGGTACTGTTTGAAATTTGGAAATTGATTAGTGGGCCGTTTAATTAATTAGCCTAATGATGTAACTTTTGACAAATAATTACTAGCCAGAGGCGGCCAGGGGCCAGAGCTAGAGTTAATACTGTGACTGGAATTGAAAAAGGCTAAAATGTACGAGTAATATAGGCAATTGTACCTGTCTATTTAATTGTAACTACAACTGCTATATATATATATATAAAACAAATTTACGATTTATGAACTATATCATAATTAAACTGAAATGCAAACTAGAGCCATTTATATGTTACTGGTTGTGCATAGACATATGCTATTCCAAACTTGTTGCTTATCGTCGTGACAAAATAAGTATTTTTCGCTTTTTGTTCAATAAAACTTATGACATGTCGTTTCCAGTTCAGAAGAAACAACACCTTATAAACACGTTGTTCATTCCACGTACACGACATGTAGTTCAGCATATTCAAACGACGATCCCTACCCTTCAAACGACAACATTAAATTAAAAAAAAATGAATATGAACAAGAAAGCAAAGGAAATCACGTCATTTTGTTGCATTATAAAATGACATTTAATTTTTTATCTAGTAGAAAAACGACAGATATGATAAATGGACACATCTCTTAGTCGTTGTTGAGGAAAAAAAGAAGTCACTTTTTTCTGCTTGATACGACATTTTAAAGGGATCAAAACAGCACCGAAGAGTATGATCAATTGTTCTTCAAGAATAAAACAATACATCATTGTATTGGTGAAATGGCACGTCTATCACTCGTTCAATGAGGGGGAAAATGTCGTTTTAGTTAAAATAGATAACAAAGGTCTCTGTTTTGGGGTCAAACCATATAGTTGCGATTTGAGAATCAATGTTTGTCATTTGTTCTTCAGTCAAAACACGACATGTCGTTATTAGGACAGTTATGAACGATCTTGAAGTGAATTTTTCTTTTTTCAGAAAAAAAAAACCACAGACACAGAATATCGGCAGGTTAATATAATTCTTCAGTCTTCATCAATTTAGGACATGCACTTTTTTTCTTTACATTAGAAATTTAAATTATAATTTGCCTAACTAGAATTCAAATTCATCTTCTTCCCTCCTACACACTCACGTATTCTCAAGAATTTTAGACCAATTAAACTTAGCCTCAATTGGCTGGACATGCATTTGTTATATCTTCAACCCCCTGATTAGAAATCTGCTGACAACTATTACGATTCAAAGAATTTAGAATTTGAAGACAATATTTAAATACTGAAAATTAAGCTAATATACAACTTATATTATAATTAAAAGCATCCACAAAATTTGTAAGATACATGAACTTTCATAGAGCATGTCAAAGTAGGGGTACTGTTGGCAACAAATTATCAAAGTTCCATAATTTACAAATATGTTGAACTTTTAAAATAGATTAGAGATACTCAACATGTACTATGTTGTTTTTTATGGTAACCTCTTCATGTAAAAATTGAATTTGAAACAAGGCCCTCAAGATACCAAATTATGATAGATATATATATATGGGTTTGGTTTAAATGGTTACAATAATATTTACCCATGGATGGTTACAATGGTTTAAGCCGTTGGATCTAATATCCTACGGTGGTGATTAGTTTGGTAGTTGGCCAAAAAAATTTAATGCTATTTATTACCATCAAAAAAATTTAATGCTATCACTACTTTTTTTAGTATCCATTCATGGTCACAAAAAAATTGTAACCATTAAGAAATCCTCCATATATATATATATAACTATATGTATAGACCCTTTCAAAAAAAATTCTATATGTATAGACGTTTATCAAAATAATAAAGATGGGTAATTTAGAAGATTGTGGGGGGAAAAAAAAAAGGAAGATTTGAAGAATACGGTATCTTAATACCCGTTTGGGATAACTTTTACTTTCTGAAGTAAAAGCTCCAGAAGATCTTCCTGTAAAAGCTAGTGGGTCCATGCTTCATTAAAAAGATCTTCTAATTAAAAAAAGATCTTTTGACAATTCATCCAAACACCCCCAAAAATAATTTTTGGGCTCCAAAAGATCTTTAGAAGCTATGCTAAACAGGTCCTTAAGCACTTTTGATATATATATATGAGTATTTTGCTTATAGGGAAATCGACATGGATAGGAAAAAAGTCATCATGATTGATAGTGCAATACCTATCACACAACACTATTATACCTTTAAAAAAGTCATTGTTTAGTGGTGCTCTTTTGTGATTGGATTATAGAGAAATTAATTAAGCGTAAGAACACTTAATAAATGATAAGCAAGATAATGGTCGAGAAAATGACGTGGAAAATTTTAACGATATAATTCCACATATCAGAAAATTGTTGGCATCTTTGGCAGCTAAACTTGCAAGTAAACAAGTTTGAGTAGTTTCAATGACTATCACCACTTGTTAGATAGCCAGTGTTTCTGACGCAAATAATACTGTCCATATGGTCAGAAACAAATAAAAAGATTATTAGTTTTCTAATATAGGTAATTCCAGTCATTCGGTCAGAAATATATATAAATAATACTAAAAATAAGTAACAGGAATATAACATATTGAATTTAACATAAACGGTTGTAAACAAGGGTCGTATACGCTACAACTCCGCTTGCTAAACAACTCAGAATCACAGATCTGTAAGTATTTAAGGCGCTAAAAATAACGTGGGCAGTTACAAACAAGGGTCACATAAGCTACATCTCAGTTTGCTAAACAACTCTTCCACATGAAACTGTGAGTAATTTAAATTGCAGAATTTAAATATTAGCTGTTATGTTAGTTGATAAGTACCACAAAGATATAGAACGTGAGAAATTAGTCTGAGGAGTAATCAGTACCCTAAAATCTATGAAATTGAAAGTTGGAATAATGATGAATTTTGTGACTAGATTAATCACAAAATTTAGATTTGTAGTAAAGTAAAGCGGGTAGAATTTGAATGAAAATCAATATAATAAATGACCATATTAATATGATTTTAATAGTAATGAAAACGAGACCAAGAATTGGTCTTAGAGTTAATAATTAAAAGAAAGTAGGAGTTAATAATTATTAGCAAAGAAGAAAAAATGAAGTGATAATAGCTTTTAGAAAATGAGCTACGGCTTGTACAGAATGTGAGGTATATAATTATTACTATATTAGAAAGGGGAATAAGCTTTGGGATTTGCACTTTTATTGCAGCTGCTTAAATTTTTTTAATATATTTTTTTTGCATGATTTTTTCTTTGTGCAAGTGGTAAGCCTTTCACCATAAGTCTTTATTATTATTATTATTATTATTATATTATATTATATTACTTTTTTTAGGCTTTCGGTCTTCTTAAAAGATACGTGTTAGCTCTCTGAAAAAAAAAAAATTCGCGTTAGCACAAAAACGTAGAAACACAAAGTTAGAAGGACACGTATAATTTTTTTTCCTAATTTTTTGTTTTTACTTTCTTCCCTTCTTATTCTTCATGATTAAACACATTCAAAAACAATTAAAAAAAATTAAAAAAAGAAACAACAGGCCACGTGGTTAGGCACGTGGCTTTTCACTCTAGTATATAATATATATATATATATGAATATGCATGTAGGAATGGATGATGATGAGATGAGTTTTGATGAAAATAATGGAGGAAAGAGAACTAACGGGAATTAATATGGCTTTGGACAGAGACAAAAGAAAGCTTTTTGGTATTAATATTGATGATAAAACATATAAGAATTGTGAATGGATGAAAGCTGTGAATTTATATCTGTATATAAGTTTATTTGGGTGAAAGAAATTTGCTCCCAAGTGGTAAATTTTGTATTAAAAATATATGTGAATATAGTCATATCTATAGATATAGGTGTTAGAGAAGATGCTGTTGTTTGGTGTTGGAATCGATAAAACAATAGATAATAAAATGAGATTGACCGGTAAAGTAAAAGTCAGGGAGAAAGAAAGTAAAATGAAGCTAATTGTATTTATTGAAGATTGTCTTTTTTACAAATGTTTACAATAATAACAATAGAAAACGAATTGTGTCTATTATTTTTTACATATTTCAAATAGAACAATACAGGGTCTATTTATATTGTTTACACAATGTCTGAATAAGAAAAGAGAATCAAATAATTACTCCCATATTTACACATGATTATATGGCTGATATTATTGCCAAAAATTCAGATGATTTAGTCAACTCTTCCATAGCAGAATCTTCAACACTCCCCCTAAAGTTGGTACATAGATGTCATTCATGCCTAACTTGGTCAAAAACTTTGTGAATGTTTGACTTGAGATTGCTTTGGTGAGAATATCTGCAAGTTGATCTTCGGATCGAATGCTAGGAAACTCCACAATATTTTCATCTAATTTTTCTTTGATAAAGAATCTATCAATCTCAACATGTTTTGTTCGATCATGTTGAACTGGATTGTGAGCTATATCCCTTGCTGCTTTGTTGTCACAGTACAATCGTGTGGGTTGCTTACATGAATAGTCAAGGTCTTGTAGAAGAAGTCTTATCCATAACGCCTCACAGATCCCCATTGCCATTCCTCTGTATTCTACTTCTGCACTAGAGCGCGCAACAACATTTTATTTTTTACTTCTCCATATAACAAGGTTACCTCCTACAAAGGTAAAATATCCTCAAGTAGATTTTCGCTCGTCTATTGAACCTGCCCAATCAGCATCTGTATATACTTCTATGCTCCGACTTTCTGTGTTTTTTGAGAACAAAATTCCCTTTCCAGGAGCAGCTTTCAAGTATCTCAGGATTCGTATGACCGCATTCATGTGTTGCTCTCCAGGGTTATGCATAAACTGGCTAACAACACTCAGAGCATAAGCCAGATCAGGTCGTGTGTGAGCCAAGTACATCAACCTTCCGACAAGCCTTTGATATCTCCCTTTGTCTACGGGTACTTGATTATTTTTAATATACAATTTTTTGCCTTCTTCTATTGGAGTATCAACTGGTTGACATGCTGATATACCTGTTTCCTGTAGTAAGTCCAAGGCATATTTTCTCTGAGATAAGAAGATTCCCTTACCAGATCGAGACACTTCTATCCTAAGAAAATATTTTAACGGGCCTAGGTCTTTCATTTCGAATTCCCTGGACAAGTACTCTTGTAAGGCCTTTCTTTCTTCTGGATCATTTCCCGTGACAATCATATCATCTACATAAACAATGAGTGCAGTAACATTTCCTTGTTGTTTCTTCAAGAATAAAGTATGGTCAGAGTTGCTCTATGTGTAACCAATTGCTTTCATAGCACATGTGAATCTTCCAAACCACGCTTTTGGGGATTGTTTTAACCCATACAGTGATTTTCGCAACTTGCATACCTTATGCCCCTGTTTCTCTTCTATCTTGCAGCCTGGTGGCAGTTCTATGTAGACTTCTTCAGATAATTCTCCGTGTAAAAAGGCATTTTCCACATCAAATTATTGTAACGGCCAATCTAAGTTGGCAGCTAGAGATAACAAGACTCACACTGTATTAATTTTGGCTACAGGTACAAAAGTCTCATTGTAATCAATCCCATATGTCTGAGTGTATTCTTTTGCCACTAGTCTAGCTTTGTATCGTTCGATTATTCCATCGGCCTTATATTTTATTGTGTAAATCTTTCGGCATCCAACTGGTTTCTTTCCTGGCGGTCTGTCAACAAGCTCCCAAGTTTCATTTTTTTTGTAAGGATTTCATTTCCTCATTCATAGCTGCCTTCCATTTTAGGTCAATTAGGGCTTCCTGCATACTGTTAGGAATAGATACAGTAGATAATTGATTGACAAATGACATGTTTGATTTTGACAAGCGATGGTTTAACACATAATTATTCATTGGGTATCTAACTTTACAAGATAGATCAGGCTCATATGTGGGTTTAGGGATACCTCTAGTGTGACGATGCGGTAGCTGTTTTCTAGATAGCTCAGGAACATCCTCAGCAAATGATTGGTTTGGTGTATTGTCAGGTAGAGTTGGAGCTCTTTCTTCTGTTGATTGATCTGGTATATTAACGCTATTTTCAAACTCAGGCAGAGTTGGAGCTATCTCTTCTATGAATTGATGTTCATTTCCACTTTGGTCTGAAAAAGTACCATTGGGATCCAATTCACCAACTTCCTGTGCATTCTGTGTATAACTAGAATTCAAGTTTTTACAACTTATATCCAATTTTCCCACATTGTGCTCGCTATACTCAGGGAGATCATAATCTAAGCACTGAATTTCATTAATATAATTCACCCCCTGAAATTCAGGCACAGAGGAGAAATATATGGTATCTTCATGGAAGACAACGTCTAAAGTGACAAACATACGTTTGGTTAGAGGATGGTAGCATCGGTACCCTTTTTGATGAGAAGCATACCCTACAAAGACATATCGCAATACTCGAGGAGATAACTTATTATATTGATTTTTATGGAGGTGTACAAATACAACACATCCAAACACATGTGGTGGTAAGTTTGGGATGGTTGGGGCTAGCACTGCTTCAGTAAGTGCCTGAAAAGGTGTTTGAAACTTGATAGTGCTGGAGGGCACTCGATTAATTAAATATGCTGCAGAGGCAAGTGCTTCTCCCTAGTATGTTAACGGCATATGAGCTTCAATCATTGAGGCGCGAACAACTTCCAATAAGTGGCGATTTTTCCATTCAGTCACTCCATTTTATTGTGGTGAATTAGAACAAGTAGTTTGACAGACGATTCCGTGTGCGGTCAAATATTGTTGCAGATAAAAACTTTGGTATTCGCCACCATTATTAATGCGAATGCCCCAAACCCGACTGTTGTACTGAGTACGTATCAGGTTGTTGAATTTTTGAAATAATAGGTTGACATCACCTTTAGATTTCATTAAACATACCCATATTATTCTGGTACAATCATCAAAAAACGTTATAAACTAACATGATCTACTGAAAGTAGTGACTTTAGATGGACCCCAGACGTCAGTCTGTAGGACCATAAAAAGTATTGGACTTGGGTTTAATGTTAATAGAAATGAAGTATGATGACTTTTAACAAATTCACAAATATCACATCGAAAACTAGAAGAATCTAATTTGGCAAATAAATGAGGGAATAACCTTTTTAAGTATCCAAAAGAAGTATGCCCTAGGCGTCGGTGATGTAACCAAATTTCAGATCTCCTTTTCTCCATCTCGGCATTATTAGCTGCCAATGCGTGATGCAGCTTCTGCAGACTTTCTGGCACTAAATCCAAATAATACAGTTGTCCTCTCCGAACACCAGTACCAATCGTTTGCCTTGTTTGGATGTCCTTAAATGCACAAAACTCAGGCCAAAATATTACAACACAAGATAAGGTTATGGTTATTTGGAATACAGACAAAAAGTTACAAGTGAGTGAAGGAACAACTAATACAGAGTCAAGGTTCAAAGAACTACTAAATGATAAAGATCCTTCCCCAATGATTGGGATGGAGATACCATTAGCAGTAGAAACAAATTTCTGTGAGGATGGTCTAAGAGAAGAAAAATTTTTAGAATCAAATGTCATATGATTAGTAGCACCAGAATCAATTATCCATGTATTATTACAAATAGTTGTTGAAGTATGAAATACCTTACCACTATTATCTGCAGCAGCTACGAAAGCAGAAGCCTCATTGGAATTCTTCTTCCATGGAACACAAATATGATCCCGCCATTCCGGATTAAGATATTTTGGTGAGTGACAATTATAGATTGAATTGTTGTCATTCATTTTTTTTTATTGATTTTTTTTTTGTTTTTTTAAGTATATATATATATAAACTATATATATAAAGTCATGATTTTTTTTTTCTCTTTTGTTTCCCTTTTTTTTTTCTTTTGCATTTTAATATGTATCAGCTAAATGAAACAGAACTAGAAATTAAAGGACTTGAGCTAGTACACCTTAACTGGGAGGATTTGGCCCACTTTGACTTGGGCCTAGAAGACCCACTTAAATTCTGCTAAGTGCAAAATTTTCACTCTTCAAACAGCATGACTCAGATTGTGAACAAGTCGAAACACTCGGCTTTGCAGAAACGGTGGGCGGAGCAAGAGCAAAACGGCAGCAGCGATGGAGACACTCGGTCACGGTGGAAAAGGCGTGCGATCTGGGATTGGCAGGCAGCGACGGAGACGCTCGGGCACGGCAGCAAAAGCGGACAATCTGGGATCGGCAGGCAGCGACGGGGACACGATGAGCAGAGGTGCGAATCCTCCTTTTTTTTTTCAGATTGAAATTTTTTGGTGTTTGGTTTAGAGTTTTGGGTGATTTAAACCTGGGTTTTGGTCTGGTTGTGTGCGTGAAGGCAGGTTACAATGGAAGTGGTGCTGTAGTCTTGACAGCGCAGCGGGTGGGGCGCGTGCAGGCTCTGGTGCGGGCGGTTGCTAGTGCGGGTGGCTAAAGTCGATTTGATGGAGGGTGTTGGTGTTGTCTGTGGAAATTCTGGGTTTGAGAATTCTAGGTTTGAGGTTTTTTTTTTTTTAAGAATAGGAACTTCAGACCCACTCTAATACTATAATAACAATAGAAAACGAATTGTGTCTATTATTTTTTATATATTTCAAATAGAACAATACAGGGTCTATTTATATTGTTTACACAATGTCTGAATAAGGAAAGAGAATAAAATAATTACTCCTATATTTACACATGATTATATGGCTGATATTATTGCCAAAAATTCAGATGATTTGGTCAACTCTTCCACGGCAGAATCTTCAACATACAACACCATATATAAGCATCTGAGATTGAGTTCCATCGGCTTTTGCATGTGTTGGGCTTTGGTTATGCGACAACTCATGACACCTCGTCCGTCCAGATATTTTTCAACAATTTGTGATCAAGTCTACTCCTTCTTGACACATGGCTTGATATCATTGTTCAAATATAGTAGCAACTTTTGAGTCTCTAATAGGATATTGATACTTGTCTTGAAATGTCAAACTTTTTCTTGATCCAGTGTAATTTTGACATGTCATATTTTCTTAATTGATCCCATATTGTATAATTATTATATTATATATGACTAATTATTAAAATTTTGTCACACCCCAAAACAGTCATTTTTCAAGCCACTCATTAAATAAATCACATTATTTGAAAATAGTAAAATACACCTAATTTGTTCCATTTCCCTTGCTAATGAGGATCAGACAAATGAATTAGAGGCTCTAAATAAGTACATGAATATTCGTTTTCTTAAGCATATTTCATTAATAATTGTTTTTTTATTTTTATTTCATCAATACTTATTTTTAGAAAAATGTATAATACAACCATTTTACACTTGACCACAGAATACATTTTATGAATAAAAATTATACTTATAATTCGATATACATTTTAAATATACGATAAGTATAAATTTAAACACTGCAAATATACATCATATGTAAAAATTTATATTGTAAAAGTATATTACACATAGCACATGAAATGTATACCTGAAATAGGTATTTTTGAAATAAAACAAAGAAACGAGTATTATGAAATATGAGGCAACAAAACGAGTGCCAGCCGTAAATTTCTCCAACTCCTCCCAACAAGGCCCAATACGAGCAAGCCCAAATAAGCCAGTGCTGTTTCAATATGATGAGCCAGTTGTATTGCAATATGGTATATGGTATATTGCCAACTCTTGGACGATTCAATGATTATGCTAACTTCATCAACTAATTAAAGAGTTATTGCAATCTGAATATTCAACGCTTTTAGTCATTATTGACAACGATGTTGTCGGCTAATAATGAAAAGATAGAACAATTAGACATTGTAACTTAGTAGCCTATAAACAAAGTGTTACAGTTTTCGGTGATCTGGGATTCGGAGTTAGCTGAGTAATGTCTCTGCAATTATAGTAAGTCCGAATATAGTTTTCAGGCGTAAATATTAAATTATATGCTTTGTATATGATTTATTTTTGTTAAAAATTTAACAATTTGTAAAAAAATAAAATGATTATTGCTATAATAATTGTATAAATCTTAATAGTCTACTATGAAAGTTTAAAATTTGGAATCACATTCTTGACTATAATTACCAAACTATGTATTTTGTAATATTTTATTTATGTTAAATATTTAACAATTTGTGACAAAAGGATTATTGTTGCAACAATTATATAATTCAATGGTCATTGTGTAAGTTGAAAATTCAAGGGCCAAAATAATACAATATCTATAATTTAGGCGCTAATAATATAATTAACCCTTTTACCCATTGATGATTTTCCTGAAAATCATACATTTGATAATTCCTTTGGAAATCCAATTCCACTAATTAATAGAATTATGATTCCTCCAGCTCACCTAAATATATATAGCAAGTAATTTCATCTATTTTTGATCAATTAATATTTTATTCAATTATTTTTCTTTTTTATTTATTTCTTTTCTTTTTTTGATTTTAACTTATAAGTTTAATTTTTTAAATTTCATTTAATTTGAACATATTATGCTACTAATATGAATAAGTAATTTTTTTGAGAATATAAATAATGTTAATTTTGTTTTTATATGAGATGTAATGTTAGTTTTTTTTTTTAATAATGAAAGGGAATATTAGTTTTGAAATTATAAAAAAGAAAAAATATTTTTTTAAGAAAAAATTTTGATAAAAAATTAGTATTTAATAGTTTTATATTAACGGTTAGTTGTTTTTTTTTAAGAATATATACATAACATTAGTTTTTTTTTTTTTAGGAGATATATAATGTTAGTTTTGAAATTATAAAAAAGGACTCATTTTTTAATGAAAAATTTAATATATATACAATTAGTTCTTTAGAAAAAAAAATATCTAGATATATATACGGTTACTTGTTTTTCTATTTATTTTTTAATAAAAATAAACAATAGAATGAAAAAAAGAAAAAACAATGAAAAAGTGATTGGAAAAAAAAATTCCAACTCATAGGTCACATATAGGTTACTAATTTTTTAAGTCATAAATATTTAATTAGATTTTTATTTTTTGATAAAATTACTAATATCATTATAACCATCAGATTAAAATCCAATGGTCTAAATGAAAGTACCCATCAATGGAGCAAAAACAAAAATCTCCATTGAAACATGACCCATATATATATATATGATTTCTTGTTCCTTAGTAAAATTTTAAAAAATACTCTTTTAAAAAGAAAAAGAAAAAATCTAAAAGGCGGTACAATATCTCTTTTGCGTTCTTTACACACATTATATATTATAAGTGTTTTGATTAATACAGTATTCATTCCATTCTATTCTAAGACTTAATCAAATATTATGATTATAATTCTAATTCTAATTATAAGTTTCAACCAATTAATTAAATATAATTTTCATTCATTTTCTGATTTCATTCTATTATAATTTTTTTTACTATTTGAATTTCATTCCACAGTATAATATTATTGTTGGCAACAAGGAATGGTAGCGGCACTCACTTTTTCACATTCTTTTATACTCTCTCAGTCTCATTGCTTGACATGTGGATTTCACTATACTTTATTATATTATTAAAATATTAAACTAGATAGTGAAATCCATGCGTCAAACTGTAAGACTGGAGAGTGTAAAAGAGAATAAGAAAGAAAATATATTTAGCATTTCTATTGGCAATATCTAACCCGTCAAATAGCTTAAAATTGAGTCGTATTGGTATTCTACCATGATATAAGAATATATATATATAGGTTGTCAATCTTGTAGGTTTTTTTTTTAGTCGTTGGATCAATCATCTAACGGTGATTTAATAATTATAATAATGTGTATTAAAAGACGTGCATTATTAATGTTATTTTTTTTACTTTTAATATAAAAAAATATGTATGATAAAAGGATGATCGGTGCGCATATATATATATATATATTTATTTCTTGGTACAAAATGGGTGCTTGGATTTTACAGTTCAATGTTTAAAACGGGGGGGAAAAAATTCCTAAGAAACCAATATATCGTTCTAAACATTATTCCTCTCTCTCATTCATACCTCTTCAGAGTTCTGACAAAATGCAAAATGGCAAAGGAAGCTGATGCGTGAAGATAAGCCACGTAGAAGACATGTAGATGCAGATAAGGTGGTGGAACCACCTATAGTTGTATACCCTTTTCCCATTTTTACTCGAGGAGCCAAAAGTGATGCCTTTTTACCTTCTTCTCACCTTTGGGGTCATCTTTTTGAAATATATGAACTTTACTATACAATTTATCAATAGTTCCGATATTCAAGCAAAGTCACTCTTTTCCTCTCTTTTTTTCCTTTTTAAGTTATACAACCTTATGTGAACACTTTTCATTCTTTTGCCTCTCTAGAAGACTAGAACCTTTGTTCTTTTCTTCTCTTATTTTAAATTTTAACTATGGGTTCTGTTTTGTCCTGGCTATGACAAAGGTTCTGGCAAAGCATATTAAATTAAGTCTTAGCAGAAAAAAGGTATATTATTAATCTAATAAGAAAAGGCAATCCCAAAGATCTTTGTGCTTGTTTACAATGATGAATTTGGTATTAATTGAGTGATAAGGAAGGAATTACTAGATTCCCCTCAGGTGGGTTTTCTCAGAGGTTTTGAATTCTCACTCATTTCTTTATTGGGTTTCGGTTTTTCCTCTTCTTTTGCAGAACATGGCTCCTATATTTTGGCTTTCTTGGTGATTTTGAGGGATGCATTCCCAATGGATTTGGCTTTTAGCAAATGGGCATATGCATTTTTGCTGTTTTGTTGCTTCAGCTTCCATGGAGCATACTCAGGTAGACTTCATTGCTGCAGTTTCCTGTAGTCTTGTTTGTTTCTTGGGAAAATTTGTTTTTTAGTGAATCTTTGTTTCCTGAGAATGATGGTATTACTCCATTTGGTTAATGATCTGTTGCTTGCTTCAAGTGGAGGGATTACACGGGGGTTCTAAAGTTAGAGGAGTGAACTTGGGAGGGTGGCTTGTTATTGAAGGTTGGATTAAGCCTTCATTATTTGATGGAATTCCTAATGGAGACATGCTTGTAAGCTTCCTTATTTTTTTTCTTTAGAATAATTTGGAGGTTTCTGGGTTTGCTTTACTTTTTGGTCCTTTATGGACTGACCCCTTTTTCCATATCTATTTTTAGGATGGAACGGAGGTCCAATTCAAGTCAGTGACATTGCAGAAGTACGTGTGTGCAGAGAATGGGGGAGGCATGAATGTTACAGTGGACAGAGATGAAGCTTCTTCATGGGAAACCTTCAGGGTCAGATCCTCCCCAAATTGTTATGCTTGTAATTTTCTTTTCACTTGTCATGTTAACGAGTCAAATGGTTTTTCATCTTGCTTGTTGTCTAACTTCAAAGTGTTAAGAGAAACATTCTTTCAGTATCCATCATTGATCATCCTAGTATTTACCGTTTATTCGGAACTTTTCTTGGCTTCAATCCAATAAAGAACATTTGTTTGAAGGTGCGAAGTATAGCACTTTTTGATAAACATATCAGCTAAACATGATACAGTTTTATGTAAGAATTTGATTTCAAGGAATTGAAATTATTCATTGAGAAATGATAGATGAATGAGTTATTATGGTTCCTATGTTGTGGTAAATCTTTTTTTTTGGTTGTTAACATGCATGTGAATTGAAAGTTATATTGTCTGTACCAGGCAATACAGTTTTGAACTGAAGCTTTGATTGTTTATACAATTTCGAACTGAAGCTAGGTTGGTTGACTTTTAAGGTGTACTTAAATTTGAGTAGCGGATTTCAAAGAATCTTAACAGCTTGGATCGAAGTTGATTTATGTTATTTTGATTTTGGATAATAAATTAATACATTAATTTAGAGATACAAGGAAAGGTTCCAATGGGCTACGGCGAGAAGTCTGGTCAGAATGATTCAGAATTCCATCTGACATAGTCTGCAGCATGCTAAACGGAAACATGTTCTTAGTATTTAATTAGAGATAGCTTGCTTACTGTTTACCATATTCCTTTCTCTTTTATTGTTTCTTATATTTGAGGCAGACCAGAGAGGTAAATTTTGTTACTTGTATAAGAATATGCATCTTGAGTTTTGTCCTTAATCAATCTACTCCACGCTGGTTGTGTGTTCAGTTTTTCATTGGCATAATGCTTTTTAACTAAGCGATTTGACGATGTTTTGCTTCTTTCTTTCCTGTAGCTATGGAGAGTTTCTGCATCTCAGTTTCAATTTCGAACATCCCAAGGCCAATTTTTGACATGTGGTGGTCTAGGATGCTCTGTTTCTGCGACTGCAGGAACACCTTCAACATCAGAAACATTTTACATTGAAAGGAATAATGACAGGGTTCACATAAAAACAAATACTGGAGCCTATTTGCAGGTCAGATTTTGAAACCTTCAGTTTTTGTTCTAGATAGAATGGAGAAGTTTTTGTAGCATTATATTTGGCACAAGGAGCATGCGCTCCTGTGCGGCATTGACATGTGTGGAGTGTGTTTGTACAACTATATAACAGATGATATCAACAATATCAACTCTGATTCTGTCGCAACCTTTCAGTAAATCAAAGATTGATGTCTGCTTTCTTTCTGTGAAATATTTGGCCTTTGCACTTTCTTCTTTTGAATCGGTTAACTGACTAAAAAGAAATTGAAGAGCCAGTTAAAGTCGACTCGGTTTTAAATTTTGTAAAACCTGAAGGAAATCAAAATTACTTATCCTAAACTTCATAGATAAGTTTTATACAGAGTTGTCTTTTGGGTCAAAACCATTTCCGCTTTAGAGTATTTTTCGGTGAAAATGGCTTGGTTCTTCAATTAATGTTCTGCTATCTCGTTGGCAATACATATAGCATGTAGGTTTCTATTTTCATTGAACCAACTGGCCAATGAAGTTTATTATCGAGGACCAATCTGGTAGTATGCAATAAGATGACACTAGCTAACTGAAGAGTAGATACCATTCACGATTACAGGAAATTGCTAGAAAATAGAAACAGATAGCATGAATGTGTTAGTACTTCTGGCTGAAAGGGGTCTGGTGAAGGTCCTTGTGGGCAACAATGGTATAAAATATTGCTAACACGATTATCAGAACAACGCATTACTTGAGCAATTAAGATATATTTGAGTGATGGTCTGTTTTGCAGAAATCAAATAATGGCTAATGATAAACCAAAATGGCAATTGAGATTGTCTCAGTGTTTTAGGGTCCGTTTGGTATAGGATTCGAATCCTATACCAAACGCGCCCTTAGTTATCTCCTCCTAGGATCTCAAAAGACTTCAATAATAAAAATGATAGCTTGCACTGGACTTAATTAGGCTACAATAGGAGATCAGCTTACAGCAGACTTTCCAGGGAAGCCAGGATGGGATAATAATGGAGCCACATTTCAAATGATAATTGTTGCAAATAATTTGCATGGAGATTACCAACTAGCAAATGGTTATGGACACAATGAGGCCAAACGGATTCTTAAGGTAACTCCATAGTCCTCGATACCTCTTTTTTTCTTTGTGTTAATGATCATTATGTGTTCTGTTGCACTCTCCTGTTATCTTCTATTAGTTTGTTAATATTTTGGACTTCTTTGAACGGCAGAAACATAGAAACAGTTTTATCACGATTGGAGACTTCAATTTTCTGTACAGACATGGCATTAATACTGTGAGAATTCCAGTCGGCTGGTGGATTGCTTATGATCCTGATCCTCCAGCTCCATTTATTGGTGGATCTTTGGAAGCTCTAGATAATGCATTTTCATGGGCACAGTAGGACTCGTTTTCACCATAACTTAGATTATCATTGCTCTGAATTTATATGTGCTTTCTCTGACAAACGTAGCTGTCGTGCAGATCTTATGATATAAGGTGCATAATTGATCTTCATGCTGCTCCTGGCTCCCAAAATGGCATGGAACATAGTTCAAGTAGAGATGGTTCAACGAACTGGCCAGCTCCAGATCACATCTCACAAACATTGCGTGTTATAGATTTTCTAGCCTCCAGGTATGTATGGACAAGTTTCTGGGTTGTGAAAATACAGGCGATGTTAGAGTAATCCACCAGGAAGTCTGTGGATCAGGAAAGCCGTGGTATTAACTATTATAATCACGTGTGTTTAGACACCACAAATTACTTTTGCTGTGGTTTACTAAATGTGAGCAACATGTAAGAATGCCAATGATAATAAGTTGACTTATCACCAAAACAATTTTTAATAAAACAAAGGTACTGGTCATGTATGAGAGGAAGTTTTTATGTCACTAAACTTCCAGACAACGACAAACAAAAGAAAAAGTCAACGTAATTCGGCAGACTTTTCTAATTGAAATATAACGATCAAAAGGATCCATAACTCCTATTTAATATTAAGTAAACCCCCTCATTATAGACTAGAAAATTCATACTTGCTTCTGCTGCAGTTAGGATACTCCTTTTCTCCTTTCAATGTTGATACTTTAGGTACTAGATTCTGGTCAAAGTGATCAGTGAATGCCATTTTTCCAGGTTAATCTGTAAAATTTGATTCCTCTATTTAGTCATAAAAGCCAGCAATCCCTGTGTAGAAAAATACTTTAGCTTTACAGTTAAGTTCATTTGACATGCTGCAAGACATACGAATGTGCACGTGGCACCTGGGAGGAGTTATTTGTAATTCTCCGTTACGTGATTTGTTGAAGGAATGCTCGATATATTTGGTTACCCTTCTTTATATGAACATTGTTTGCAGGTATGCTAGACATCCTGCCTTGCTGGGAATTGAGCTATTAAACGAACCATCTACAGCAACAGTTCCATTAGATACTTTAGTTTCATATTACAAACAAGGTTATCAAATTGTTCGGAAATACTCTGCATCAGCTTATGTAATAATTTGCCAAAGAATTGGCAATGCGGATCCGTTGGAACTTTATCAGGCTAACATCGGATTCTACAACTTAGTGGTGGATTTGCATTACTACAATCTCTTTGATACTTTCTTTGTTAATATGAGTTCTGCGGATAATATACAATTCATATACCAGAGCAGGGAAGCTCAACTGCAGGCTCTAAACAATGCAAATGGCCCACTTGTTTTCATTGGTATGTCAGGACCTAAATGAAAATGTTACGTCTAGATGTAAAGATTAAAGTTCCCTTATTTTCTCATGTATAGGAACCATTATTTCTTATAAGCTATAATGCTTGAATGTTGATATATTTTCAGGGGAGTGGGTGAATGAGTGGAATGTCACAAGTGGATCTCAGACGGATTATCAAGACTTTGGGAGGGCCCAGTTGGAGGTCTATAACGCAGCTTCATTTGGATGGGCTTATTGGACGTTGAAAAATGACAGACGACATTGGGATTTTGAATGGAACATCAGGAACAATTATCTCCAATTGGGTAATTTTCTAAGCTAATCTTTGATTTACAGAGGTTCACATGTTCGTTCACACATACATAAAGGACACTCATTTTGTTCAACTTCAAATTCAACATTTAATAAACGTTCTTCATAACAGTGTGTTATTTACATTTATGCAGGGGACTCAGCCAACAACCAGAACTGTAACAATTTGATCTTGTTAGGACTAGCATTTACCTTTTCCTATCTTCATCAAGTCTTGTGACAAAATCCCACCTGAAATGCTTTATGATCCACTATAGAAGAGGAATATATTATCTGAAGGCAGCCATTCTTTAATTGCTGTTGAATCATCACATTCTTTATTGTTTTGCAAATTTGCAAAATTCCTATAATGTTGTCAAAACATAAGAGTATCTACAAATATTGTTATTCATTCCGTTGACAGAGACATGTATTTTTTTTTTTTTTTTTCGGAATAAGAGAGACATGTATTTTGGTCGCTCAATAATATACAGAAAAATTTTTCTTCCTAATTGTCTCTTTTTAACATCTATTGGGGTTAACGTGCTTCTCCTCCAAGTTCCATTCTGTTTTCTAAAGCCATCTTTTATAAACCAAAATGTAAATCCTCTTCACCACCTGGCCAATAGAGAAGTATCCTATGAAAAGCACCACCAAGAATCCCAAGTATGATAGTGGCAAGGAAACAAACCCCATAACTGTACCGATTGGTGTGAATGAGATTGAGATTCCGATGGCGGAAATCACAACAGTGGAACAAATTACAGGCCATGAGGCAATTTCTTGAATGAATGGGATCTTCTCTGTTCGGATCAAGTGGATAATCAGAGTCTGCATCAGAAGCCCTTCAATGAACCAAGCAGAATGGAAGAATTTAATGTCTTCTATGGTACGAGCTTTATAGTAGAAGCAGATGAAAACAAGGGCAGCTACGTCACAAAGAGTACACACAGGTCCATTCCATAAGATGAACATAGGTAAACCCTTTTCAGACCATTTTTGTGGGATTTTCACATAATCCTCTTCCATTTTATCCCATGGGATTGCAATCTGACCAAAACTGTACAAGAAATTCTGTGTAAGGAGCTGCCTAGGAGTCAATGGCTCATTGTAGAGGACCAAGCTTGCTATCAGGAGTGAGATAATACTTCCTATATTAGCAATGACAGACATCTTTATGTACTTCATGGTGTTCCCGAAAGTAAGTCGACCATGCTCAACTCCGGCGACGAGGACGTTGAGGTCTTTTTCGAGCAAAATAATGTCAGAAAAGTCTTTTGCAACAGATGCTCCAGAGTCAACAGATATGCCTACATTGGCTGCATCCAAAGCGAGCGAGTCATTTACTCCATCTCCTAGAAACCCAACAATGTGCCCACCAACTGTCTGCAACGACTGAACAACACGGAGTTTTTGTGTTGGGGTGAGCCGAGCTAGAACTGTTGCTCTTTTGACAGTCTCATGGAAGTTATCCTGTTGGAGCAGCTCAAGCTCTGGCCCCGTAACTACATCAGTAGTTCTGATGCCAACTTCCTTGCAAACCCTTATAGCCAGAGACAGTGAATCACCCGTTAGTACCTTTGCCTTTATTCCCTTCTTAGCTAACCGCCATAGTGCTTGCTTTGCTGAGTCTTTGGGAGGGTCGAAAAATGTTATAAGGCCGAGGAAGACCATGTCAGATTCTGTGGTCTCATAATCGTTTCCGCTCTCATTTGTTGTTGGCTTCTGCATGACAGTTATTGCATTGTTAGCAAAAAGTTATTAGGTATCTCTCCGTCATTGATTGCATAACAAATGAGTTGATCATCTTTATCTCTGGTCATTGGATGTATTGAACCAAAGTAAATCAAAAGATGGAGGGTGAAAAGAAAAGATATTCGGGCACACCATTTCAAGCCTCTTTGTTGCTACTCCAATAACTCTTAATCCCTCATTGCTTATTCCTTCACTCAAGCCTAAAATTCTCTGATAGTCTTCTGGAGAGAAAGTAGTGATTTCACCCCTATCAACATGCTCCACAAAAGAACAAACTCTCATCACTTCTTCAAGTGCTCCTTTAGTTATCATAAACTTACCATGGAAATGTTGGTTTCGTTCTTCTGCTGCATCCACTTCCAGTATAACAGATACTCGTCTTCTTATGAAATCAAAAGGAATCTCATCTATCTTTCTCCACTTGGACGGCTGGAACCTGTATCCATTTGTGTATACATATGCCAAAATGGCATCGTCTAGGGGATACTTCTGATCTGTTTTGAAAAATGAGTTAAGGAAAGCATAACGTAAAACTTCATCTTTGGGTAAACCCCAGCTGTCAAGATGACCAACCATTATTGCTTGGTTCATGGTTAGTGTTCCTGTCTTGTCAATGCACAGGATATCCCTGCAACAGAAATAAGAGATATCTAGGTCACCAACTTTAAGACGTCCAAATTCAGTTCATTGAGTTAGTATGCTTTGAAGAAATCTAATTTGAATTTTTTTTTTCTCGATTACCTGAAGAATGATAATGTGTACTAGAGTGGAGCAAATCTATAATTTTTACTAAAGATAGAGCTTCCATCTATTCAGCCAAACTACAAATCTTCCACTTTAAGCTCGATGAAACAACCTCAAGGGTGGGCTGGTCAATTTAGCTTGGATATAACTTAAAGTGAGTCTCATTACTTTTCTCCTTCTTACAACACATTTATTCTGATTGTGTATATTACTCATCAAGAGAGTAAAAGCAAAGCAATCTTAACTACTCAGTTTAAAGTAATGAAGTTGAAGCAACTTATCGTGTATCCCACTCTGACGCTCTAAACAAATATGATATCATCCGAAGGAAAAATAGACTATAAAATTAAAAATGAAGAAATAAGAAGTGTAGATTTTGTGCACTTTGATCTGCTTAACAAAACCCATCGGCCCAAATTCAAGTTGAACTTGATAAGATGCAGTTTAAGTACACTTGTAAAGTAAGACCTTGCCTTTGACCTAGGGAGGAGTCTTGAATTAGGGCATTCTAATATGAGAGAGAGGGGTCCGGTAAGCCATATGACCAGTATCCACAAGCTCCTAAATATTAGTCAAGGGTTATACGGGAATAATAGCTATACTCCTAGTAACCATTTTTCCTCAAAAAAAAAAAAAGATAAAACTTACATAGATCCCATGTCTCGTATGGCAGTTGCGCTCTTGACTATGCATCTGTCTTTGGCCATAGCAAGAGCTCCTTTGGCTAGACTTGTGTTCACGATGAGGGGAAGCATTTGAGGAGTGAGGGCACTGGCAACCGAGATTCCGAAAAGAACACTACCACTTACGATGTGAGATGAAAGGTATGCAGTTACAATGATGATTGTGACCACCACAAGCATAACAGCAACAACAACATAAGATATGCGGCGGATCCCATTCTCAAAGTCATCTGGTGGTTTTTTCTTCCCTATGGTTAAAAACATGGTGCTCATGTAGGTCTTGGATCCAGTTGAAACTACCAGACCCGTTCCACTACCCGATATTACATTTGTCCCCTGAAATATGTAATCAGAGTTCAGAACCCATTTCATTGTATTCAGTGGTAAGAAATAATAATTGAGTATTGAATACTAGGTTATCTTCTTTCTCACCACTACGTACTTTGTCTTTATTTGTTCAATACAATGAAATGCTTTACAATATATTAGATATGTTGAAATATTTTACAGAAAATGCTAGAAGGTACCACTCTTGCTTGTGGCACTCCAGTATCTGCTTATATTTTCCTACTTATTCATGACATAATTCCATGATATCTCCTATCATGGACTCGAATACTGAATATTCAAGTTAGTTAAGTGGAACTCCTCGTGATAGATCTACAGTACTAAAGCTAAAACTTCAAATTTAAAGAGAAGGATAACAGGGTTACTAATTTATGCCTACCATGAAGCAAATATTCTTTAAATCTAACAAAGGAGTGCTACGACCTTCTTTGATATCAGCTGTTTTCTCAGTTGCCCAGGATTCCCCAGTTAATGAGGCCTGACTGTTCAAGAAGCAGGATGTATTAATGAGATTCAGAACTGCTTTTGAGAGAAAGCATCACGATGGCTTGAATTCCCATCTATAGAACAGGGAAAGTTTCCAGGTACAATACCTTACTACAAGGTGTTTCGAAGATAACAATCTCACGTCTCCAGGGAAAAGATCTCCAGGTTCAAAGATGACAATATCACCAGGAACAACATCTCTTTGATCGACTTGTACTACTAATTCTGTCTGGACAACCCGACCCGCGCATCTTTGAACTTTGACTGGGCATCGTACAAATTCCGAAAGTTTCATGGCCGCTTTTGAGCTGCTGTATTCCTGAAATGATCAACAAAATTTTGTTATAAATCATGCTTTGGAAATAAAAACGTGTTCTCTAGGAGTGAAGTGATTAAGGCAACGAAATACAAAATATATATACCTGATAAAATCTGAGGGAAACGCTTATGAAAACCAAAACAAGCATGATGCATCCATTTGGGCTATCACTGGTTACGTATGAGAGTGCGGACAAGACAATCAAAATGATATTGAAAGGATGAAAGAAAGCAACCCACAGAAAATGCCACCAGCTTGGAAAAGAATAATCAAGAGGAACATTTGGACCACTTTCCCTCAATCTCCTCTCAGCTTCAGTGAAGCTCAATCCTGCAAAGAAACAATTGGATCAAGTTACATAACTAGTTTTCAGTCCAGAACAGCTAGATTGTTTCTCACCCGATTTAAATTGCTACTTCCATTATTTTCTTTGAACTTCTATCAATTTCAGTAAACACAATACAGTTATGCTGAAAGAGAATGCCACCTAACTTGTGGACTTCACAGGAGCGTTTCATCAAACACGTACAATACTATAAAACTCTCCATTCTTTCTTTCCAATCCTGAAAGAAAAGTACGTTAAAAACACTCACCCCTTTCAGTGGATCGAACATACTCGAAAACCAAGTCCTTTTCGGACTGAGCCAATGCGTATAACCAAGAGTACACTTTCTCTTCCTCCTCAGTCCTCGACCCCCCATCAACTTTATCTGCAAAATTCAATCAAAACAACAAAAGCCCATCTCAACCGAAGCTCCAAGAAGCCCAAAAATCAATCCAATAAGAAAATAAACCAAAAAAAGAAAGCCAAAAACTCGATCATACTTCCAGAAAGAAGCCTCCTGAAGAACCCAAAGACCGAATTGGGGAAGCCGTCTCTCTGGGTCTGAGGGTTGTGGAGGAGATTTTCTTTAATGGGGTTGGAATAGGGAAGCTTA
Organism: Trema orientale; assembly: GCA_002914845.1. Taxonomy (NCBI): domain Eukaryota; kingdom Viridiplantae; phylum Streptophyta; class Magnoliopsida; order Rosales; family Cannabaceae; genus Trema; species Trema orientale. The sequence goes on along the minus strand of JXTC01000536.1, from coordinate 78,817 downwards.
GGAACTTGCTTACTGAAAATGGTGGGGAATTTGAGCCTTGCCATGGCAGCAAATCGAAGCAAGAAGATAGTAATAGTTGACGAGAAGATGTAATCGTTAGAAACATTATAAACGAATTGCAAAGAGACATTTATGATTTTAAATTTATTTTTTTATTTTTTATTTTTTATTTTTGGGTGGGAGGTTTGAATGGAAGGTTTAGGCAGAAGAAAGAGGTTTTGCTCTGTTTTTGGGTAGTGTCTTTTCTCTTTAACTTCAACTACCAGTGCTTCAGTGACTTTGTTGGAGTATCTCATATGCATTTGCCATTTGGGATTGGATTTTCTCTCTTTCTCTCTCTAGAAGGAACTTCTCTCTCTAACTTCAACAACCAGACTTTCAGCTTTCGGAATGACAGTTAGGTTGGTTAATTAATTAATTAAGTTCAAGTTGTTCCAGTCTTCCATAAAACGTTAAATTAATTAAATACTAATAATAATAACAGGAATAATAATAATAATAAAGAATGAGAAAGTCAAGCAAATGTTATGGCCCGTTTGTTTCAACCATTCCATTCCATTGGAATGGAAAATCTATTTGAATGTGTGTTTGTTTTAACAATTCAGTTTTTCCATTCAAATGATTTTTTTGAATGTGTGTTTGTTTCAACAATTCAATTTTTCCATTCAAATGGTTCATCCAAAAAGTTAACCATTGGAATGGTTTTTTTGTGTCTTGAATAAGAATGGAGGGTGAGAGGTGTTTTTGAATGGTCCATTCCAATGCTCCCATTCTAATTACAACACATTCCACTATTTTTTCCATTCAAATGTCTCCCATTCCAATTATAACACACATTCTACAATTTCCATTCAAATACACACATTCAAATAGGTGAACCAAACGGGCCCATTTTTGGAGAGACAGATTTAGAGTGAACCTATTATCACCCTTTTATTTATTCTTTTCACACTTCTTTTTAATAATTTTTTATTATAAAATGACCTTATATAAAAATTACTTTTTGGTGTATAAATTGTTTAAAAAAAAAAGACAAATTGGCACATATTTCTCTCAATGCTTTAAAAATAAAATAAAAAACAAAAAAAAAAAAACTCTTCTCACCTCTTTTTTAAACATAATTCATCTTAAACCCTAATCGCTTTCTAGTAAGATGATATATTCAAAAGATTATGATCATTAAA
>JXTC01000536.1:2579-74429 GCA_002914845.1 Trema orientale | reverse complement strand
GTGGTTTTGCGTTTTGTACCACGTTTCTCGACATGCAAAGTTTCATTAATTGAGGTAACAGTGTCAACTTTATATAGGTTATCAATCAAAGTACCAGTCGCAAGAATATTGGAATTCTGAAAAAGACTAAATTTATTATTTCCAAATGAACAAGAATAACCTGATTTGTCCAAAACTGAAATAGAAATTAAATTCCGTCTAAATGACGGTACAACAAATGTCTCTTCCAAATTCAAAAATTGACCAGGACCTAATTGCAACCTAAATAGTCCTATTGCCTCTACTGTAGCTGTGTCGCTGTTGCCCATATAGATGTATCTTTCAGCATCACTTGGCAGACGGCTCTTCAGACAACCCTGCATAGACATACTTATGTGAGTAGTGGCACCGGTATCCACCCACCAAGTATGATTGGGTACAGAAGCAAAATTAACCTCAGAACAGACAAAATTGAGAAGCTTACCCTTCTTTAAATGCCAGGTGGCGTACTTGGGACAATCCTTCTTCACATGTCCTGCCTTCTTGCAGAAGAAACAAGCTGAATCCTCATCTTGTTTCTTTTGTACTTTAGTATGTGAAGTCCCAGATGCAGCTCCTTTATCCTTAGTCCTTTTTCTCTTCTTATCTTGAGAGGTTGTTGCTAAGTGAGCACTCTCTGTCTTATCTCGTTTCAATCTATCCTCTTCTTGCACACACTGAGATATGAGCTCATTAAGAGTCCATTTTTCTTTCTGGGTGTTGTAACTCACCTTAAATTGACTGAATTGTGGCATAAGAGATAGTAAAACTAATTGCACGAGCATTTATCCGACAGCTCTAATAAAACTAATTGCACGAGCAAGTCATCTGACAGCTCTAACTTTAGTGCCTTTAGTTTTGAAGCCAGATTGGACATCTTCATGATGTACTCCCTGATGTTCCCTTTACCTTTATAACGCATAGCAAGCAAATTGCTCAGCATGGTACTAGTTTCCGCTTTTTCATTCTTTTGGAAACGTTCCGCAATTGCGTCAAGGAACGTCTTAATATTATCGACCTCTGGCACAGCGCCCCTTATGGTCTCAGGTATAGAATGTTTCATGATCATAAGACCCATGCGATTAGAACGTTTCCACTACTCAAAATTCTTAACATCCATATCAGAACTTTCATCTGTAAGAGCAGCAAGTTGTTCTTTCCTGAGTGCAAGGTCTAGATCCATGTAACCGAGCACAATCATAACGTGCTGTTTCCACTTCTTGAAGTTTGTGCCGTTAAGTACAGGAATTGAATTCAAATTAGCAGATATACTTGAAGCAGAAACTGAACAGAGAACAAAGGCAGAAAATAACAACTCACATTAAAACATGTCATAAACTAAGCATACAATATAAAATACACTAGCATGTTATAAACATATTAGGTGGGCTTCCATCACAAGATACCCAGAACAACATCAATAAGCCTTCCTTTGGGCCGACTTATCAACTTGTAAATTGTACTCTTCAGTGTAGTAATCAAATATTGACAGTAAATCCTGTCAGATAGCAAATCTTTCTTTGGACCGATTTACTGTCCACATGGAAACTTGACAACCATCACATATCTATTATCGTAGGTGTATTCATTATTCGGCCAAATAATCACCTTCATTTGGGCCGGTAATTTTTCGCATGAACAATGAACACACAATCATTTAAATATTTCAAAATAAATAAATTTACGCAATAGAGGTTACTTTGGCAACATGTTGTTTCAACTCATCTATTTTAAAATATTTAAACAAATAGTACAAAGAAAATAATAACCAAAGTGCCCAAAAATAAACTGAAAAATTTCAATGCACAAATCTTTATGGATGACCAACTGAGTTTTAAGCACTTTTATCAACTCTTAGAACCAAATAGAGTTTTCAACGGATAAAGTGTGGGTCGTACTGAAGGTGGGTTGAGAAAATAAACTTTATTGGTCAAGTTTTGGGTTGAAACCCCTTAAATTGAGTCGAAAACGATTCAATTTTACCCAAAAATGAGACCGAATACCTCAATTAGGCCAAAAAAAGGACCTAAAAATTTTCTGAACCCGAAGCGCCACCGCATGGCACCGTGGCGCCACCATGATGGCGCTGAAGCGCCAATGTCATGGCGCCGCAGCGCCATCTGTTTATATGGTGGCGCTGCAGCGCCACTTGCGTGGCACCACGGCGCCACTTCATCTGTGGCTTGGCGCCGCGGCGCCACCAATGCGGCGCCGCAGCACCGTGCTGCGGCCTGAATATTAATTACCCGATTTTAAAATCGGGTAACTCAATCTTAATGCGATTTTTCGCCCTAATCTGCAAATTTTATGACCCATAACTCAGAATTCAACCTTAAACACTGAATATCTCAACAAAATCATGAAAAATTTATCAATCATACATGTTATATCTAAACCCTAGAAAGCCATATAGGTAAAGATATCACAAAATAGAGACATGTATGATTATCCTAAGCAATTTAACATGATTTCTAGCTCCTGATACCACTTGTTAGATTTACATAATGGATTGTTAAACCAAATACAATCCTGGGATCTATCATGCCAAAATTGTCAGGAAAAGATTTGTTGAGAGAAAACCCGTGACTAACCTGAATCTATTGAGTTTGACAGCAAAGGATGTGATCACGTAGGCGGAAGCGATTGATTAGAGCCTGAGGGTAGAAGGTCTTTCACAACCAGAATACTTTATGTATGCTCAATGAGTCTCTCTCTGTTGATGGAGGCAGAGGAGAAGAGCACACGTTTTATTTGGCTTGGGGACCAAAACCCTATAGTTATATCCTTATATACAGTCACCAATAGAGACCCCATCAATCCTTATTGGACTAGGATTAGGTAACCACACATTACAGAGTCCACACCAAGTAGGTAACTTCATGAGCCCTCAATTAGATCACTTAATGGCCCCACTTAATTAGACAGCCCTTATATTATATAATTGATATAAAAACTATGGCCCACACGTTAGGTTACAAACGTAACCCAACATTTACAAGTATATTGACTATATGCAATTATAATTAAATTTATAATATAATAAACCTTTTTTTTCCCTTCTCGAAAAGGTAGCAAGCGTATTCTTAATTTCTTATAACAAAAGTTACAGAACCCCAGATAATTCATCAATGGATAGCAACAATAACGTTTTTTTAATTATTTTAGCTTTTTTTTTTCCTTGAAAGGGATGTAGGCATATACATAGTAAAAATGGTGTAAAGAATGAAAAAGAATAAAAGAATGAAGAAAAAGGATATGGGTAAGAGGAGCATGAGAAGACTTGAGAAAGAGATAGGGTGGGAAGAGAACATGAGAGAGGGATGGGTTGGAAAAAGAAGAGACAACATTAGATTTACAGACAATTTAGGGAAAATTAGGGTATAAAAAATAAGAATTAAATCTTATATTTAATTGGGGGTGTGGTTTGAGAATTATTGTAGGGAGAGTAGGTGGAGGGATGGTTATGTGGTTTGTAAAATCTTTAAATTATATGAGGTGGTTTGAGAAAAATTTGTTGCACCGCAGTATACTTTATATATATGTTTTAAAGTCATTTTTGTTCTTTTATATAATATTTTTAGGTAATTTTTTTTATTTTTCAATTTCTGACTTAGAATTTATATATAATTTCTTAAACTATATTTTTATCACTAGCATGCAATTTAATTTTCTCATAAATTAATTAGTGTGAAAGTAAAGACATGTTAAAACTTCAATAGAACAAATTTGTTAAACCTAAGGCGTAATTTGAAGGTCTAAAACTCAAATTGTGAAAAGTGAACCGTAAATACAAGTGTGATTTGATTCAGTTTCTCCTAATGATCACTTCAAATTACAGGATTTGAGAAGTGGCATAAACTGCATGCATGATTTGGAGGAGTAACAGACCGACCAAACCGTATCCTAAATAATCTTAGGAGAAAAACCGTATGTGGCCTTAACAAAATCCTCCAATGCGCCTTTAATTTATTTATTAAATTAAGATCTAATTTTTCAATTTGAAATCGGAGTTTTGATATGCATTTATTTATCATGACTTAAATATCAAATTGATGTCAGAAAAGTTTGATTCATCCGTTCTGTTATGTTTACACATTTCACAATAGATTAGTTGCGGCCTATTAATCATGACTCGTATACATATAGCTCATATCATAAAGGAGTGCTAAATATATTCTTTTATACTCTCCAGTCTCAATGTTAATATCTGGCACATGATTTTCACTATCCAGTTTAATATTTTAATAATACAAAAAATCATAATGAAATTTATATGTCAAACAGTGAAACTGAAAAAAGTGTACAAATAAATGCAAAAGAAAGTGCAGCTAGCTAGCATTATTCACATGTCATATAGCCAGCTTAGCATTTACCTATTTTATTGAATTTCTCAGATTATCCGTTCAAAAAAAAAAAAAATCCCAGACTACCAAACAAATTCAGAATAAAAAAAATATAGAGTCCTTCTTAATTCAAAGCCATTATATGATCCTATCCTATCTAAATACGACAAATTACTCGGCCTATTACATGTTCAATGACACAAAGTTTATATATATTCCTTTTTTTTTTTTCCTCTCACTTAAAAATCTGGTTGACTATATGGTTCTCCACCAAAAAGAAATAAACTGAAAAATATTGTGGTGTTTAATATCTCATCTATTAATAGAGGTGCGTTTAAAATTTCTAAATTTATAATATATATATCCAAATGAGCTCCACGCTTTGTTATTATATGGCAATAAGTAGGAGATAATTAGAAGAGTTCATAATCATGTCATGTTGTATCGATTTGCCAGCTAAGCACAAATATTAGTAATTGTGTTTATACATGCATTGTTGATTATGATATCATGATTTTGCGTGGTCCAAATCGTTCTTGTGTCTATGAAGTACTTATCTAGTCTCTATGCTCTTGTACTTGTCCATTTTTGTGTCTAATCGTATCCTTTTTTATATTATGTTATTTATGCCTAAATTTGCATTCTATCTATCGTACAATTTACATGATTAATTGTGTCAATTTTCAAACTTTTCTCATGCTCTTATATAGCTAGCATGCCATACTTATCTTTATATTAATTAAAAGTTAATTAATTGTCAAAATGAAAGAAAATTCTGATTATTTTTTTTAAATAAATTTTTCATTATTTTATTACTATTAGAGTTGAGAATAAAATTAAAATTTCATTTTTTGAAAAAATTATTAGGAAATTTATATACATAGGCCTAACTAAGATTTGAACCACTCTCGGTCCACACGTTTATATATACTCCTAAGAATTCTAGACCAATTGAGCTAGTCTCAATTAGCCAGTAAAATTATAATTTCAAATGCATTAAAAGAATCTTACATAAATTTAAATTAACGTATTTTTTTATGTAGCCTTATTATTGTTAATCGTACATATCGATCATGTGATATTTATGTATTGTGTACCTATTGTGTCACTACAAACATGTATAGTTAGTTATTTATATTGTCTTGATTCGGTACTAATTGTATCGTGTCATACTGACTAAACGTGACACGTGACGGTGACGTGTTGTGTCCATTCAAACTCATTAATACAAGAACTCATTTTGAATTTTTGACATCATTAATGCTACACACTACATATATTCTTCAACATTGGCTAAACGGCTAAATGCACCTGAGATCGTCTCGTATAATAATTGCATATTGAATTAAAATCACGAGTCTTAGAATTTAATTAGGAAAGTGTCAAGTTCAACGATATAGTTAACTCACAAAAAAGAAAAAAAAAAAAACTGAAGTTTGGCTTTTCTGTAATTTAAACCTTTTGTTTTGATTTCTGCAAAAAATAACCTCACATTTTGAAATTCTAAAAATTTGTATCTTTTGTTCATACTTTTATAAATTGGGCGCGTCTACAGTAGGGGCGCCCCTACGTAGGGCCCTGTCTATTCACCGTTGGATGGGAATCTGTATATAAATAGATTCTCCACAGATTCCCGTTATTCCCCACAGATTCCCATCCAACGATAATTAAGGCATGACCCTACGTAGGGACGCTTCTACCGTAGCCATCCCCTTATAAATTTATTTCCCAAAAAATTGTAAATCCAGACTCATGAAATATTATTCTTGTGTCCAAACACTTAAAACATTTACAAAACAAAAATAATCATTTTGACTAATATAAACTAGTAAAGACGTATGGTACAAATTTTTTGAATTTCGAAATGTGAGGGTATTTTTTTGCAAAAACCAAAACATATAGTTTAAATTATGGAAAGACGAAACTTTGAAGTTTTTTTTTTTTTTGTAATTAACCTATAATGAGTCCTTTTTTAGCCAATAACAATATTATTTACTCTTTTTTGAAAAAGAAAAAAGAAAGGAGAGAGTGTTTTCATCAATGTTCTCAATATTATATATAATGTATAGCAAAGCTTCAGTAGTGGATATCATAGTAATATCGAGAATAATGATGTCAAAGCTTTTGTGTGAATCAATTAATATATGGACTTTAGACGAGAGTTGTAGAATTAGAGTACACACGTCGTTATGTGCATTTCTTAATGCAACGACAAGGGGAATCACAAACAGCTCATGCAACTGCATACCCATTTTGAAGAAAGGCCCCACAGTCCCACACCAAAATTATATGTGTTCTTTCCAGAATCCATCATCAGATAAATACTGCTTAAGAATAAAATAAACAAAAACAAAATGAAAAAGATGGAAGGCGATGTGTTTTAATATGTAGCCAATATGCCTACTTCTTTTTACTAGCTTCGTTTTTTTTTTTTTTCCCCAAATTTATCTAGCAAGGGAAATGGATAATCATGAGACTAAATTTTACGTGTGGTTTGTATATTAATTACAGCTAGTTAGCAAGTCAATTTCTCAATCGTAAAAGTTGGTGATCTGATAAAGGGTTTGTTTCGTAATTAAGTAATTATATCGAATTTTTGTATGATGGACAACGCGGCTCTCGGCAGTTTCAGTTAGCATTATATATAATTAAAACTATATAGTATTACTATGTTTCATCGACGGTGTATGAATCACATTTAGGGACCCTCAGTCATTGAAATTTCCATATTCAGTAACAAATTAAGAATATACAATGCTATAACATCTCATCTACTATCAAAATAAAGCTCCAGAAAGAGGAAAAAAGAAACGAGAAACATAAATGCGTAATGACTAATAAAGTTTCAAATTTACTTGAACACGATCTTAACCAACGCAAGAAAATCAAAGAGTACACATTAATCTCCAAATTACAAAACCTGTAAAAAAATATTAATACCCCAAATTAAGATAAAAGCTCTGCTACAACAAAAGCTATAGCACAGCTCAAAAAAAAGAGAGAAAAATTTAGGGTAAAAGTTATAATTTACAGGCAAAAGAGATTAGTATCCTTCCAAAAAAAAAAAAAAAAAAACCTTCACCGTGAACGATAAAAGAAAATACTTAGTTCCTGACCAATACACCCATCCGGGTCAATCAAATGAAACGACTCAGAATTCTCTGACCCGCAAACTCTCTCAAAGCTGGCTCTAAGGTACATAAGCTCATTATCCTCATTAACGACGTCGTTTCGGTTTTTTAGCTCTTTCCCGCTAATAACGCCGGCGCCGGCCACCACCGACCCCATGAGCCTCAGCGCCTCCAATTCACCCTTCGCCGGCCGTCTTTTAACGGCGTAACCAACTTTCCTGCCGTTACAGTACATCGTCCAAACCGGGGTGGACAAAAGAGTGGTGTTGTAATTACTATTTTGCCCCGGAGTACTGGAAGTACTACCCTGGCTCTCAAGGGCAATTCGGAGAAACCCGCCCCGCATTTCGCGGGCGAGTGTCGTGGTCGAAACGGCGAGTTCGAGAAGGAGAAGAGGGACATTGTTGGGAGATGATTTGGGGGATGATGTTTGGATGCAGAGGTTGACTTTTCTTCGACGGTATCCGAATATGGTGCCAGTGACAACGTTGTACGTAGAGGAAGAGGAAGAAGATGAGGACGAGGAGCAAGAAAACCTAGGTTGGGAATAGTACAAGTAGTGGGATTGGAGGAAGTTGATCTGTTGATGGTGTTTGGTTATTTGGTCTTGTTGATGTTCATGATCGTTGTCGTTGTTGATATTGCAACATGGGATGAGTAGGTCCATGAGAGAGCGAAGGAGCCGCCATGAGCGGACTTGTTTATGGCAGTCCACCACGGTGACGCCGCCGCTAATAAAGGCTGGTATGTTGGCGGCGCCACCTATTGTAGGGTAGGCCATGGCTTAATTGGGTTATATATATACCTTTTCCGGCCGGAGAAGGAATATAAATATGAGTTGTGAGATATAGGCCAGGCCTCTGCTTCGTTAAATTAATAGGCGGATGCAAAGTAATTGAGACGGTTCTTGGGTTTATATAATGGATATAAAGGAAAAGTGCCCAGGGCGACAAGTGGCAAGTTACAGAGATTTAGGCTATGTTTGGTAGGAAGGAAAAAGAAAGAGAAAAGAAAAGTTTTGATAGAAAAGTGGAGGGAAATAAAAATTTGGGTTGTTTGATAGAAGGGAAAAGGGAAGGGAAGAGAAAAAGTGAGGGAAAAAAGAGTAATGATAGGGACACCAAATTATATACCAAAAAATTATACCAGTGATGTGGCATCACTTTCAGCCTTATAATTTTCAAATGATGTTGTCTCACTCTAAAATAAAAAGTGGTTGAAATGCAGGCCATATCATTTGGTGGGAGTGTTTGGTGCAAGATTTTAGTGTCCCTATCATTACTCGGGAAAAAAATGGTGGGATCTAGTCAAATATTTTTCTCCCAAAAATAGAGAGAAAAGGGAAAGAAAAAGTTTTTTACTCATGTTTTAAAGTAAATTTACTAAATTAACCTTGTATACTACTTTTAAAATTTTAATAACAAAGGCAAAACAGTCATTTTAAAATATATTAGTTTTCTTTCCTTCCTACATACCAAACAATAATGGAGGAAAGACACTTTCCCTTCCATCCTATACATTTTCTTTCCCTCCTAATTTTTCCTTCCCTCCTACTTTCTTTCCTCTCTACCAAACATAGCCTTATTCTATTTATCAAACTTTTTCCAAAATAGAGGTTCTTTTTAAGTAAAACAAATTATGAAAGTGGTTCAATAAAAAAAAAATTAATAAACTAAAATCTATTTTTTATAAGGTAACTAATAATAGTAATGGCCTCTGAATTATACTCATTGTAATATTTTGGCCCTTCGAGCTTTCAACTTATGTAATAATGACACTTGAATTATGTAACTGTTACATCAATGTCATAATTATCATAAACTTTTAATTTTTTAACAGAAAATAATTATGAACAAATTATATAATTAGGTAATCTTTACTTCTATGAGTCTAAATCTCGTTCTCAGCTATAATTACCAAACTGTATGTTTTGCACATGATTTATTTTTGTTAAAAATTTAAGTTAGTGTAAAAAAAATGATCAATATTGCAATAATTACATAAGTTTTGGTAGTCTAGTGTATAAGTTAAAAATTTAATATCATTCTAGACCACGATTATCAAACTGTATGGTACTATTAAATATTTAACAATTTATTATAAAAAAGTCATTATTGCAATAATTATATAATTCATGGATCATTACTATATAATTTAAAATTTGAGGAGTAAAGTGATATAATAAGCAAATTTATTAATTAATATTATATATTAAGCTTTATATATAGGGCGCGTTTACAGTAGAGGCGCCCCTACGTAGGACCCTGTCTATTCACCGTTGGATGGGAATCTGTATATAAATAGATTCTCCACAGATTTCCGTTATTCCTCACAGATTCCCATCCAACGATAATTAAGGCATGACCCTTCGTGGGGACGCCCCTACCGTAGCCATCCCCTTATATATATATGATCAAACTTCCAGCTAATGGAATAGTCGTCATATTAGACATTTTTACGATGATGTCCTATTACTAATTTTTATTATATGATCAAACTATCAACTAATGGAATAGTGGTCACATTAGACATTTTTATCATGATGTCCTCATTTTATTTTTATATGATTTTAAGTTACTCGTTAATATTTAGATTACTAAAATTGTCTCCTACATGCTTAATACGGTAGTTATAAATGACGGTGATAATAATAAAAGGATAACACTACTACCGTAGCTATAAATGACAGTGATAATAATAAAAGGATAACACTACATATTCTAATTTTTGTACTAAAATTTTTGTATCAGCACATATGATATGTAAATTGTTATCATTTAATTGGTATGTTAAAACTTACACAAATAAATTAAATATTATCACCAATTGAGTGATGACAAATCACATATCACATGTATTATTGTTGGTATTAAAATTTTGATACAAAAATTAGTACTTCAAGTATTATCCATAATAAAATGATTCTTGTATTCTTTTTAAAATAATTAAAAACAAAGAAGTCAGACCATATATATGGATCCGATCGGAATTCGCCGTTTACTTCCAAATGATCTGATCATCATATATAGGATATATAGGAAAAAAGGATATATGGTAGAACGGCTTGGGACAGAAGAATATTGTGGTTTAATCTTGAGGGAATTGTTTCTTTCTCTCTTTTTTTAGTTAAAAAATTCTACATAATTATTATAGTTGTCTCAATCAACACAGTTCTTGATATAGTTCCAAGAGGGCAATAAAACCACATAAAAATAATTTATTATGTCTTTCTGTTGAGTCTCAAGTTCAAATTCATAAAATAAATAAAAAATTGGAAGAACAACAAAACGAAGAATTACTGTGGTTGAATGATCCAATATATATTTTTGCTACCTTCGGTTTCGCTTTAAATCACGTGATTGTACTTATTCAACCAACGACTAATTACCATGACTATGACTCTATGATGAGAATCATGTTGAAGAACCAAACAGTAAGTAGCCAAAATAAGAAGTGTATTTCTATGCATCATATTTAGATATGTCTACATATGTATACCTCGAAATTATAACCTTTTATTTATTTGTTTCTTTTAAAAATGGTATGGAGCCCTTTTGTGCATGACTAAATCTAGCTATCAAATTAATATAGCTTAAAAAATTTCTCAGGAGAAAGATGTGGTGCCCAATCTGACATCTCGGAAAAATTGATAAGAAAGAGAGTAAAAAGTAGGAAAAAAGATCTAAAAATAATTTAGAAATCCATACTTCTAACGAACATGTGCACACAGTGCACTTATTTGTGTTTCGGTTGGAAAATTATTGATTAAACACACAGTGAAAGGCAAACCCGTGTGAACGAAATTATCTCCTTATAGTGGAACTGTGCCCTTTAAATGTCTGATAATGAAGAAGTTTGTTTTCAGGTCCCAGTGAATAATAAATAAATAACAATTCATTGAATTAAATTAATAGTAAAGATGAAAATTCCGTACGGCATAAACCACCGATCCAAGGCTCCAATCAGCTAATGATTAGACCACAGGATACTGTGCACCACAACAATCCAATATACAACTCTTCTACTACTAAACTAATTTATGCAACGAATCTTTGAGACCCTTTCTGCAAATATGGGACCCCAAACTCTTCTAAAAGGGTTTTCATTCAGGGGACTAATTATTTCTTTTTCTTAAAAAAGGGACTTAAATTATAATAATAAAATAAAGACCAAAACAAAGCAGCACTAGATTTTATTTGCCTGTCCTTTTTCTTGTATTATATCACATAAGGGGGACTTTGAGGCAAAAAAGGGTGCTGTTTGGGAGCAAAGAAATGGAGTTGGTTTGTTCGCTTTCTAGCCTGGTTTTCTCCACTCATGTCCTTTGCCTTTTGCTTTCCACGTGTATATTTCCACAAGATGACATTAGAGGAAAATTGGGTTTTAAGCTTTTGTTTTTTTTTTTAGCCAGAAGAGATTATACCTTCTATTAATCAATATAATTAGTTTGCTACATTGCATACTATTAAACAATGTCTTTTGCCCATAACCGAAAATGAAGGCTTTTTTCAATCGATGATATTCCTAACATAATATATTTGATTTGATCACTTTTGTCGTTAGAGGTTTAATTAATTATCTCTAGATCAGTCTAGATAGTAAACCAAAATATATACTTCATACTTGACTTTTAATTATATGCGATTAATTTCCAAATCCGTTTGATTAGTAAGAAAGACTAATCGTATTAGTGAAGACAAATTATGAACACAAACTGTGATCTTCTTTTGCACTTTTTACTTTTCTAGCGCTTCCATTCCTCTCTAGACAAAATTGGCCCTTCTCTTTGTCTTTGTCGAGTGGGAATATATATAGTTGCCTAGTTGTTAATTTAGTAGGTATTTTTTTTATTTGTGTAAATATTATTTTTTAGTCATTGAATTATTATCTAATGATGATCCGAGTTATAATGATGTATATAAAAAAAAGTGCATTATTAATATTATTTCTCTATTTTATTTTTTACTATTAAAAAATATATATGATGAATTTTAATTGGCCAAAATAATTAAAAAATATATCTGATGAATTTTAATTGGTCAAAATAATTTATATGTATATGTATAAGTAAAAAAAAAAATATCTATCGATGTCCTATGTAATATATATATATATATCTTTTCACGTTTTTTTTAGGGACTATTAGAGATAAGAAAAATGGACAAAGGAGAGAGACCCTAGACAGAACAAGGTGTGCCATCTCACTGCCTGGTATCGCCTAGCCCCAACAAAATTGCCACAATCTTCTTGTCCTATTAGAGTTTTCAAAAGAAATGGACAAAAATGGAGGATAATTTTTATAAAAATAATAAGATAAAGAAAAAAGGAAAAAGATATATGAATGACATACCATTACCAATCATTATAAAACGAATGAAATCTTATCTATTGTAGTTGGGATTTCACAGGCTTATACGAGCTGTCATTTACAATTAATTTTGTGTTTTTATTTTTATTTTTCGTAATTTTTTTCAAATGCATTGTTGTTCTGTTAATGTGTTTATTAATTCCTTTCAAAAGAGAAAATGTGTATTAATTTGTCATAGGGTGTCTATTGTCACCCCTCTTTTTTCTCTCTCTATTCCTCTTTTAAAGAAACTCTTCAGAAAATTGCCTATTTGGTTTACCAATTCCATTTCATTGGAATAGAAAATCCATTTGAATGGGTGTTTGTTTCAACAACTCCAGTTTTTCTATTCAAATGAACTTTTAGAATGTGTGTTTGTTTCAACAATTTAATTTTTCCATTCAAATAGTCCATTAGAAAAATCAACCATTGGAATGGTTTATTGTGTCTTGGATGAGAATGGAGGGGAGAAGTATTTTTGAATGGTCCATTCCAATGCTCCCATTCTAATTACAACACATTCTACAATTTTTCCATTCAAATATCTCTCATTCTAATTATAACACATTCCACAATTTCTATTCAAATACACCCATTCAAATAGGTGAACCAAACAGACCCTAAAATTTCAATATTTTCTTTTCTCGTGCATCTTAAATATTAAAATTAATTCTAAAACTAGTCATCAAGGATAAAAAATAAAAAATTTTATTTTCCCACCCATTTATTACTTTTCCACTTACTATTATTATTTTTGAAAACAATATACCTTTTTTTGTTTACTTCTCCTTTGATTTGATCTTTTTCTTCAAGATTAGTTGTCTCCATAGATTTTATTTCTTACGGTTTATTACACCAAATGGGAGTTGGAATTATCATTTTTATCTCCTTTATTTCTTCTATGAAATAAATCAACCTAGCTATATAGTTTTTCAAAAGTTTTACACATATTATTAGCATAAAGAGAAAACTAGCTATTAAGAAAACTAAGAAAGAAAATTGTCGAGAACTTCTACATAGAGAAGGAACAAATATATATATATATACACACACATATATATGAAGAAAAAATACTAAAAGAACAAAACGTTAATTCAATAAAAGAAAAGTTTTAATCAATCTAGCCACAACACAAGTAATCTATATTTTTTTTGAAAGGACAAGTAATCTATATTTTTTTTTCTAAAAAAAGACATATACTTTATTTTTTCTAAATTTATCCAATATGTCATTTATAATTCATATCCACATTTTCTTTCTAGGTTTACAACAAGCATCTTGATCGCATTAATTAATGCATAAATAATGACTTTTACAGGGTGAATTTGAGGAGTGTGAAAAGAAAGAGTTTTATAATTTAATTGAGACATGTATATTTATGTAATTTTATGTAGGGTTATTTTTGTATGAAAAAATTTAAAAGAAACATGTGAGGAGAGAAAAAAGAGGTGTGGTAATAGAGCCACCTTTGCTATATTGCCGAGTTTATTTCTTAGTCTTACTTTAGATCTTGAAGTTCGTTTTTTTGGCATACAAATTAAGTATCGTTATCTGATCACAATCAAGTAATGTACTACTTTAAATGGGACAATTAAACTTGCATGACAACGAATAAATATGGAAAAATGATTCAATTATAGGATAGTACAAAAGCAGAAAATGTCGTTCTCAAAATATGACATTTCAAATTTGAAAGTGCTGTAATTTCTTGATCTTAATTTCTACCTTCCTTAAATTTGCTCTCTTTTTCTTCTTCCTTTTTTTTTTCCCCTTTCATTTTTGGTTGTGGGGAGGAAAAGGTTCATTGCTGGTCCAAAGATGTTCGAAGAAAAATGTTTTTTTTTTTTAATTCAGTTTTATTTTTTGGGTAACAATTTGTTATTCAATAATAACATTATTTTGACATAATGTATGGCATGGTGTATCAAACTCGTAGAGGTTTACTAAGGCCGTCAATTATCAAAATTAACTTTTATTATCATATCACACGTCTAAAATTATTTGGATCCATATTTCAAATAAACTTTAAAATACATTCTTCTCCAACAAGTCTTAAACTGTTTCTGTCATTATCACCACTTGCAGTATCCCACTATTACCCCCAGTCTAGATCTTAATCCCGGTCATGCCTCCGCTAAACTAAGGTCAAAATTTTTTAGTAAGTTCGATTATTGATCTGGCTATTTCAACCATTTTTTGATCAAAGATGGGTTGAAAATTTTTGACTATATATGCCTCATTCACGTTGTCCTTTTTGACATGGTCAAAAAATTTCAAACAAGTCTAAGTTGAAAGTTATTTTAGACTTTTAAATAAATCTATATTAGATGAAAGTCTTACTTTTATATATGCTTATATCTTGTCTCTTTTTTTCATCGCATATTTTAAATAATGGTCAAAATAGATAATAACCCAGTTACTTATCAACGGCTTTATTTTTCTTATGGTGGTGTTATCCTTGTGAGTCTTTATAAGTAAATATAAGCAAGTAAATGTTCAATTTACAGTGTAAAGTCTTTAGAAAGGAAAAAGTAAATTCCAATTTAAGACATCAATTTTAATATTTTTAATTAGTGATTTATTGTTTTAGAAAATTTTATTGTTGTTTTTGAAAAAGTCGAAAGAATATCAACAATAAAAAATTTCAAAACAATAATAGCTTATGCAAATACCACGAACTTAAACTAGTTTTATTAATTAAAGAATCATGATGAGAGAATAAATGATATATCTCTTGAAGCGATTATGACGATTCTAAACTTTCCTCTTTGAGTCCTTTAAATCTTCCAAACTATAACTCACATACATAAAACCGAACGTGTGGGTGTCTATAGAAGAATAGGAATTTCTATGTTGATGGGTATTTTTCTTATCTTGCTTTTTTATCTCAACATATGAGAGCAAGAACTTGTCTCAAGAAAACTATAGAAAAACCTAGAAAAACTAACAACCAGTTCTATATATAGGAATGAGGGGGAGGAGTCCACTCCAATTAGGACTCCTCCTCTTTTTTCCCTTTTTTTGCAACAAACTATCCAGCAGTTTCCCTTTTTTATAAAATACTATCTAATTATATTTTATTATTTTCAAACACTATCCAATAATGTCCTTAATTATCTAAAATTTAATATTTAATTATCTAATAATTAATTACTGATAAATATATCTTTTAGTTACATGATAGTTAAAAAACTATTTAATAAAATACCTACTCTTTTTAGATAATTATAACCATAATTAAATAATTAAAGTTAATTATTTGAAATTAACTATGCTAATTATTTAACTATGATAATTAAAATAATAGTAAAATTAATTATTTAACTCCTAAAAACCTACTAGTAGGCATGGGCTACTAGTGTTGGGCCAACCATGATCCAAGCTCATTTGAACAATGACCTACTATCTTCTTCCAACTCTTTGATTCATTATAACGTTTATGAGCTAGTTCGGAGACGTAATGGACCTATAATATTAAGCTTCTATAAATTTTTTTTATTAATTAAAATACTTAATCGATAAATATAATTTATTAACTCTCGGATTACTTCATTAAAAATCCAGAATTACACTCGTAACATTATAGATATAATTACTCAAATAGAAAGCTATGAATAGTTCATTGATTTAATCATTACATATACATTGACCGTCCACAATATATTCATAATTAGAGCTAGGTCTAAGTCCGTTAACCTTTCTAATTATTTCTTTATCATTAAGTGCTAGTGATTCTCTAATGAATAATTCATTCATGACTAATCATAAATCATCAATTTCTATTAACTATTAATAGAAATAGTACGCTTATTATCTACGACCCGAATTAATACTCAAGAGAATATCTTATCTAACTTCTAATAAGAGAATGAGTGGATTCCATATTTGAGAAATACGTTCCCAGCCAATTATAATACTACATCTCTAAAGTACGAAGTTATTGGTCGATTATTATAATATACATCACCTATGTAAATAGAAAGACATAATACGACAAATAAGATTTCATATTTACTTAGGATTAAGATCAATTCATATATGATCATCAATTGATGAATGTGAACGTTCTAATTTCTAACGGAGCTTATTAGAAATTTACATTCATCTTGGTCAAGTTCTATATAATTAATACTATATATAATGCTTCTATCTTAATATCTTTATATCTACAGTCTGAATAAACTGTATTATTCATAATAGAGATAAATCGTATTAATAATCTTGATTAAATAAGGTACCCAACCTTACTTATATATGCTTTCACTACATGAGGTAGTATCAGAGCCTTAATACACTCTTCAAAAGTCATGCTATTAAGAAGATGTTATAATACTTATAAAGGCGCCATAAAGAAAGAGCTTTATGAATGTGATAACACCACATAATTACACCGCTAGATTAATTTGTTTGAGATTCCTAATCAACAACCTATGCACAAGAAATTATTTGATTATATTATTTTAGATCCAATATATGACTAGAGTGATATAGAGGAAGAAGACGGTTTATTTGAGTCTGATCCAATCTTTGACTTAAGCTACACGGAAGAAGAAATACATAAAGTTCGAATTTATAGAGAGATATGCTACAATGGAAGCAATAATTTCAAACTCCAGTATATTTGAACGTAAAAATGATGTGCTTGAATTTGTTTTTTAGATTTGGAAATAGATTATTTTGTATGCTATCAAGTTCAATAATTCCACTACTCTAATATTAGTTTATCAAGAAGTGTGAAGATTATTTTTTATTCATATCAATTAAAGCTCTTGCGAATTCGAAGATGAATTCTCCCTAACACAGGGGAATAATATAGTTTATATTTAGAAGAAAATATGCAGAATTGAAGATTTAGATTTACAACATTAACTTCTCAGAAAGAAAAGTCAAATTCCACAATTTAAGACATTAGTTTAATACTTTAAAATTAGTGATTTGATGTTTTCGAAATTTTATTTCGTGGTAGTTTAACTTAATTTAGGAAAGTCAAAATTGATGATTTTCTTTTAGTCAAATTTAGGTGAGTTCTCATCATGCTATTTCTCTTTAATTTTCATTCAATTTTCTTATTTATGTTTGAGACATTTATCCTATAAAAAAGAAACTCCTATAATTTATAAGAATCGAATTTTGGCCTTTTGATATTTTCTTACTTGCATAAGGAAAAAAAAAAAAGAGAAATGAGCAAACTTGAATATCAAGAATACATATTACTCTGTGCGCTTAGAGGATTTTCTTCTCTCCCTTAGCATGAATTTGCATTACAACAGTATAAGTAATTATAGGATATTTAACGGCGGTTAGGATGACGGTTAATAAATGTCATTAAAAGAGACTACTAACGGCAGGTAGGAACATATCCTTTACTAGCTTCTTGCTACACCACATACTTGAAAATTAACAGATTTGTTTTGATTGCAATATCATTCCATGAAAAGTAAATAGTATGCCGTTTCTCTCAGTATAATATTTACGACTAGGATTAATCTGATATTTAATCCTGCAAAATAACCTAGAAATAATTTCGGTTTTTAACTTTTAAATTGTACCAAATTTAGCTCTTAATTATGTTTAATTTTGTCGCATTTTAGTCCGTGAACTTTTAAATGTCATATTTAGCTACAATGAAGTGTGTTGTTGTATCTCAATTTTGGTTCTTAACACCAATTTAAACAATCTTGTTATGAAACCAAGAATCAAAAGATACCCCAAAAAAAACTCATAATTCAACGTAAGTATGACATTAATGCGAAAAAAATACTAATTCATGAACTAACAAGTAAGAGACATCCTGAAAATCAAGGACCAAAATACAATTTAATCAGGTCATCCTTGAGAAGAAATATAAGATTAATCTCATAATTATGTATCGTTGTCCTTAAACATAACTACGTCTGTTTTAGTCCCAAGAAGAAAAAAGAAAAAAAAAAAAAAAAAAGGAAGAAGAAGAAGAACGTCATAACTATTAGATCGATAGAAGAACGTCATAACTATTAGATCGGTGATCTTTTTATGGAAAGCTGGAGAATTACATTAACTTCTCTTATCCTATGTTACAATGTCAATGACACTTCCACTTCCAGGACTAATAAAATATATATTGATCCACTCAAAAAATCTGTATATTTATTATTTATGTTGATACCTTATGACCATTGAAATTTCCATTTAATGATCTAGTAAAGAATTAATATTGTTCAATATCTTACTGGTAAACTGAACTTTCTTTAATTTCGTAGTCTTTTCGCAATCACAATGGGTATCACAATAAACAGTTTCATTTATTGGTCTCACAGCATATTGACATAATGCTGAGAATATCATTTGTAATTTTCCCTTCGAAAATTTATACGCATATTATATATTAATAAACACATGTACACATACCGTTTATCTGTTGTTCCTTTTTCTTTCTTTTACTTCTTTTCAAAAAAGGAAAAGAAAAAAATTCATTTGAAATATAAAGAGTGGTTGGTTTGCATGGATAGATGTGATTAGTTTGTTAATCATGTTGTGTCATGTCAACACAAGCATGATAAATTAATTTTTGCCTTGTATTGTGCTACCCATGTTTTGTTGGCCTATTGTTGTGCTTCGTCCACTCTTGATAATTAGTGTCATTTTGTTCTCTTTCTAATCTTTTCGTATTTTTTAATGTATGTGGTTATTGTGCCAATTTTCATCCTTAATGGTGCATGTTTTCGGGTTTGTGTTCTTGTGTTAAAATCGTAATTGGTTTATCTGCTTTTCTTTGTCCTTCTTTTCTTTTTTATGACAAACTGGCAAAATATTTTCTTTGTTGTTCTTTATTATTTATATATATATATATAGGGCACCAATCCAGTTGGTATTCTTTTTTTTTACCTATGCATAGGTATTAATTGGGCCAACGAAAATTTTTTTTGCACATTTTTTTATATTAAAAAGTAAGAGAGAGAAAAAGCATTAATGATGCATGTCTTTTCATATATCTCATTTTAGCCGTTAGATCATTGTTAGATGATGATCCAATGGCTAGAAAAAAAGTACCTACACATAGGTAAAAAAAAAAAAAAATTACCTACCGGATTGGCAACCATATATATGGATATATATATATCTAATTTCTTAAAATTACGTTCACTATTTTCACTAAATTTTAAAAGAGAGAAATATCCCTCAATAGTATTACTCCGGAACAAAAATGCATTTTCTAGTACTCTTTTTCAAAATCACTTTTCTGAGACTACTTTTATTGCTTTAGATTATGAATAGATATAAAAACCCTTATTACAACAAACAAATAGATGAGAGTAAAAAGAAAACTTGAATTCGATGAAAAATTGTTTTATAATTTGCAATTTTTGGACATTTAAACTTCTATGAATTCTATTTTTATACTCTACTCTTTTTTCTCTCATTTGATTCTACTCTATTTTCACACAAAAATTCTAAGAATTTATTTTTCAAAAAAATTATGCTAGTAATGATCATTAAATTGGATAGTAGTTATTTCAGGGATGTCAATTTTCCCAATCTCAACAAAAAGAAATTAAAAAAAAAAAACCCCAAAAAGTTGAAAGAAAAAAAAGAGAAAGAAAAGAGACTCCATGGTAATTTTGAAAGCCACTTTACTTCTCCTTCCAAAATGTACTAGAAAGGTCAAAGTTAAGTATTAAGAAAATGATTTTATAAAAAAATTCAAGAAAATCATTTTGTTCTAAAATAATATTAGTGAGGGACATTTCCTTTTAAGAACTAAAAGCTAAGGAAAAATCTTGAGTTTCTTACAAAATTCTAGATCCAAAGTACCAAAAACTGAAAAAATCAAAGATGGGTTGAATTTTTTGAAAAATTCCGAACTGATTTAGAAAAATATCACTTTCTAAATATTTTCTTTATAAAAATAAAAAATTTAATTAATATTTAGAAAAATACATTTTTTTCTTCCAAATTGGCACCTTTCAATGTACTCGAGGTAACCAGTCTAGTTACTTGACGTAACCAATCAAGTTACCTCAGGTAATTTGACCATTTACCTCAAATATCTTATCAATTAATAAAAAGTAGTATTTTTCAAAATATTTATAAAAATAATTATTTTCCAATTAAAATCCGGGATTTTTCAAAGAATTTCAAAATTTGGGATTTTTTTATTTTTCTGAAATATTACTATAAAAAACAAAATTTCTCAAAAACTCTTAAAAAAAGTTCATAAATACCCGTTTTTAAAATCATATTTTCATAAATACCTATTTTTTATTTTTATTTTATAACTACCTATTTTTATACCCGTTTTTAGAGAAATATAGACCATCATTGTTTTACACATCAAATGTATACTGTGCATTAAATGTATACCGTGGTTTATATTTCATGAATAAAAGTTACACTAAAAATTGATACACATTTTAAAATATATACTATATGTCAAATTTATAATAAAAAATGTAAACCGTAGTTAGAGCTGCAAATATGAGCCAGGCCAAACGGGCCGGACTATAAATTTGGCCCGGGCTCAGGCTGGCACAGCCCGACACTATTCACGGGCCGGGCCGAGGTAATGAGCCCGCTGGGCTGGCCTGGCCTGACCCGGTTGTCAATTTTTTTTAAAAAATATATATATATTTTTGTCGTTTTTATAATTAGTATTTAAAAATAATATTTTTACGAAATAGTACCGAACCGGGCCGGCCCGGTATTTAGCCATCTGGCTATAGGGCCGAACGGGGCCTCATTTTTAAACTTCTGGGCTGACCGGTCTAGCCTGCTACTATTCACGGGCCGGCTCGGTCGAACCCGAATCTATTTTGGCCCGGCCGGGCCTGGTCGGGCAGCCCATATTTATAACTCTAACCGTAGTAAACATTTACATTGTAAATGTGGATAACTCATATTTTTTATATAAAATGTGGACTATAAAAACGTGTATTCATGAAAATAAGTTTTAAAAACGAGCACTAGGAGTAAATTTTTCAAAGGTCTTTGTAATGTGATATGGTGCAGGGTGGCCAAAATTGGATCCAATTCGTATGGGCTGGGGGGCTTATGTGTATTAGATCCAACAGAAGGCTGCAAATGAAGGGTGAACTGTAAAAAAATACCCTCAAGTTTGAGTGTTCTATAATTTAAACCCTGAAGTTTGAACTCTGCAAACTAATAGCTTGAGATTAAGAATTTTTGAAAATTAATACCCTGGACAAACTTTTTAACCAATTTTAGCAACCAAAAAATAATAATATCTTCCATTAAAACTATATTAATTCTTATTATTCTTCTTAATTTTGAGGATATTATTGTATTTTACCAGTTAAAATTATTTAAAAAGTCAACTCAAGATATTAATTTTTAGAAATTTTTAATGTTAGGGTATTATTTTGCAGAGTCCAAACTTCAAGGTTTAAATTACAGAACAACCAAACCTCAAGGTATTTTTTTGCAGTTATCCCTAGAAATGAAAGAGCTAGCAGACTCTACCCGTTTACTTAAGCATGTTTACATGGATCCCTGTTTTTGGAGAAAGGAGTACTACATGTATTTTATACATAAAATAAATACCTAAAAGTGGGTATACATCTTATAGGATATATTTTAACTAAATCTTTATTATAAATAAGTATATCTTTATTGTAAATGTATAATATACTTATTTTACATATGAAATGTAGACTTAAAAAAGTATATAAAATTAATAAAATAAAAAGACGGGTACTAGTTAAATATAACGCAAAAGGGATAATTGCAAAAAAATATCCTGAAGTTTGAGTTTTCTACAATTTATACCCCTGAAGTTTGAACTCTGTAAAATAATATCCTGAGATTAAGAATTTTTGAAAATTAATACCTTGGATTGACTTTTTGAATATTCTTAACTGATAAAATACAATAATATCCTCAAAATTAAAATGAATAATATGGATTAATCTAGTTTTAATGGAGGATATTATTATTTTTTCGTTCCTAAAATTGGTTAACAAGTCTGTTCAAACTATTAATTTTCAAAAATTCGTAATCTCAAGGTATTATTTTGCAGAATCCAAATTTCAGGGTTTAAATTGCAGAACACTCAAATTTGAGGGTATTTTTTGCAGTTATCCCTAACACAAAAATAGGATACTAAACCTGAATTTCACGAGTCAAATCGAGGTAATTCGTTGGGCTTCTAGCAAATGACCGCTTCTAATACTTTGATTTTAAAATTGTCCATTTTCAATTTTTATAACTAATATGAGTTGATATGTCCGTATATAAGCTGATTTCTCAGTATAAAAATAAAAAACTCAAGCTAAAAATTGAAAGACTTATATAAAAATTGGATTGGATATTATATACCTAATATAAAATGGATATATTTTACCCTTAAAAAAATGGATATAGTCATTCATTTGCCCAGAAAAAAATATTTAAATGAATCGTAAAAAAATTGACATAAATTTTCTGATTCATATGGTATATGGTATTCGAAAGTAGCCCATTTATTTTTCTCTTTTTTTTTTTTCCTAGGTGTACAATAGCTTTACAATTTTGATTTTTTTATTGAAAGAACTCCCCAAACTTTGACATAAATTTTCTGATTCATATGGTAGATGTATTGGAAAGTAGCCCATTTAATTTTCTATCCTTTTTTTTTTCTTTCTTCTAGGTGTGCAATAGCTTTACAATTTCTATCCCTGGAAACGCTTTTTAGCTTTTCCAGGGAGAGCATGATTTATGATCCAGTAACATATTCCTAAAATTGGCGTATGAATAAGTAACACTCGCATATCTACACTTAGGCAAGGGGCATATACCTCCCTAGGAATGGCAATGGGGCGGATCGGGGACGGTTTTTTAATTACCATCCCCATCCCCGAAAGCCAATCACAATACCATACCCGTCCCATTAACCATTCTTTTGGATGCGGGGACGGTGCGGGTATTAACCAATGAATAACGGGGAAAACCGTGGTTACCCATTACCCATTGATAATATTAAAATATTAAAAAATTAAGATGAAAATACTAAATCCTTTTCATAATCAACAAAATATTAAACACAACAATATACTAATAATTTTTAAACTCTAAAATTTAAATATATAAGTACATATAACTCTCCAAAATCATTATTTTACCAAAGATATAATAATATAGATAGTGTAAAATTAAATAGATATTTATATGTATAATAATTTTTTTATGTAAATATATATATCGGGGCGGGTACGGTGCGGATTATACTAATACCGTCCCCGTACCATACCCGCATATTAACGGTACGGTTATTCCCCGCCCCGGTCATTTTCCCCGCTTGAACGGTTTTTCCCCTACCCATTCGGATCGGATAACCACGGATACCCGTAACCATGGGTTATATTGCCATCCCTATACCTCCCTGAATTTTTGGAAAATTCTTTTTTCTATATACATATATTTATTTAAGGGCATGTATCTTATATTAAAACCCTTTTTCTATAAATTATTTTACTTCATTCAAAAATTTAATTTTAGTTATTCATGTCTTTAATAACTAATGTATATGTAACTTTGGGAATAAAAATTCCATTTAAATGATATATAAATTAAGAGTAATGCTAGGAATACTAATATTTTACACCAAAAATTTACACTACATGAGGTGACATTTATTTCTAACACATTCTTTTAAGTGAGACCATATTATTTAAAATTATATAGCTAAAAATGATGTCACATCACTGGTGTAAGTTTTTTGTACAAGATTTTGGTATCACAGTCTTTACCCATAAATTACTTCATGATACTTTTTGTAAATTATTTTATTTGTATGTTTCAATAAAAATTAAATTATAATTACTTCTGTAATCCTTAATAAATACCATATATCTATTTTTATATTTTTCCTTTTATTCTCTTTATCTTTCTTACTTCTCTAGATTGCTCTTAAGAATTTATTGTCAACAACTAGCAATCTCATTACATGGTATTATATCACATTGCGCTTAAAATTAAAAAAAAAAAGTAAATGTTTGGGTAATTGACAGCAAAAGTCCCCAAATTTTATTGTTTTTAGTATTTAGGTCCCAAATCTTTAATTTTTTCATATTTAAATCATCGGTCTTTTATTTAACTTGTATTTTTTGTGTTTTAATTTTGTATAAAATTTTTATGGGGAGGGCTACAGTAGGGGCGCCCCTACGTAAGGTCATTCCTTATACACCGTTGGATGGGAATCTGTGGGGAATAACGGGAATCTGTGGGAAATCTATTTATACACAGATTCCCATCCAACGGTGTATAGACAGGGCCCTACGTAGAGACGCCCTTACCGTAGACGCGCCCAATTTTTATATTATACCTCCTAAAAACAATCCTGGGTCTGGTACGGAGGGTACGTACCACTACTCAGACACTTACGGTTGCACCCAATGATGTGATAATTCACAAAGGGCGCGTCTACAGTATGGGCGCCCCTACGTAGGGCCCTGTCTATTCACCGTTGGATGGGAATCTGTATATAAATAGATTCTCCACAGATTCCCGTTATTCTCCACAGATTCCCATCCAACGATAATTAAGACATGACTCTACGTAAAGACGCCCCTACCGTAGCCATCCCCATTCACAAATTGCTAGTATTCCACTCATATTTTAAGTTGGGGTTATTGACCTGTCTAGATGAAACCTTGCAACTTGTGACCTTTCAACAAGTAAATATACACAAAAAATCGAAGTAACCGGTTTTTGCTCATGTGATAAATACGGGCACAAATTCCACCCACCTGATCTATTACCCAAGAAAAAAGAAAAAAAATCTATAAAGTTCCTCCTTATCACTTATTCATTCATTAACCTTATCCAAAAGCAACCAACTCAAAGTTCGATCCTTTATGCTGATCAGTATCGGGGAGTTTGTAAAGGGCCACCAAATGTGACAAACTACCAATTCCGTCAGATTCCTTTCATGGTCCTCGTTCTCCAACCTCACCCCAAGCAAAATCCCAATGAAATACTATGACATCGCCTATTTTCCTTTTAATAATTCCTGACTTGAACAGCAAGAAAACAAAGTTGAATCATTTGTTTTTGTATTTAAAATTAGAATACAAATAAAAAATATACTTCAATATACTTTTTTATAATTTCTTTTTGTTTAAAAAAAGACTTAATATGACTGTTTCCAAACCTGTCAGATTATAATTCTAAGTTTACCAAATTTTAACACTATTTAATTCCAATTTAATCTGACTTTTAATATGATCTTTCTTTAAAAAAAAATGAATCATTTTCTCGCTACAATTTTTTTTTTTTTTTCAGGTGGTAGGTGATTCGAAATATTCTAGACTTCAATATTAAAAATATGTTTAGTTAGCAATGAGGCCAATATCTAATAATCAGCCCTAATTATAACACTTGTTGCATAATCCTAAGCACAATTGTTTGATCATAATCTGAATTGATTCACCTATTTGACCCGCTTGATAGTCACTAGTGTACGATAACTCGTAACATCATCACTAAAATTGAACCATATGATACAGAGTATTTATTGTTACAATGCATCGGCCCACAAATGATATTTGATCAAATCATGCTCGGTGATAAAGACAAAATTTAATTCTCTATTACAAATTATTGATGATGATGTTGATAAAATACTGGCTAGTATACTAACCGTAGCTCCAACAAGCCTATTTATATTTGGCTTGGTGGACAAACGTTGTGACGTGGGAGACCCACAAATACAGAATCCAAGGTTCACTCAGAGACGTTTTTAAATTTTGTCTTCTTTGGGTTTGGCCTCCGTCACTGACAACCGATGAACCGGCTATTTGTGTCTGCGCCCATGGCTTTCTTCTCCCTCTGTATATAAATATATAATATAATATATGCATGTACACTATTCCATTCTCTATCCAGATAGCATCAGATTCTTCCAGACCCTCTCCTATCGCTTTCCCTCTTACCCAAACTCCCAATCCCCCCTTTTCTTAATTAATTTTTTTTTAAATATTATTTTCTCTTTAACTCAGTAGTAATAATAATTAGTCCAATTTACAAGAAAAGATTTTAATTAGTTCAAATTTTCAATATTCTTCTTCTTGAGCTCCAAGCAAAATCCACAGCAGCCGGCGTCGTCCCCACTGCCACGTGGAACCAAGAATCTGACGTCATCGATTTCGCTCGCCCGCACGAAAACTCGTTTACTTAAATTTTCTCTCTCCTCTTCCCGCTCCTTATCTAATCAACTAATTTTCTCTCCCGCACTCTGCTTTGAGAGCAGGATTTTAGTCTTTAATAAATGAAAGGGGGCCGACGCAATCTCCACCGTCCGATTCCTGCTGTCGCCGCGCCATGTGGCATTACCTGGGCCCACTTCGTAATCATCCTCCTCTCCGCGACGGCCCACCGCCGCGTCGGTGCGCAGCCCGGGACCGAGTTGCAGAACAACTCGTACGGATACCTCGCCAACTTCAACTCGTCCATGGCCATCGTCATCGTCTTCCTCATCAGCGCCTTCTTCCTCATGGGATTCTTCTCCGTGTACCTCCGCCGCTGCGCCGACGCGCACGCCTCCGCCGCCGCCGCTGGAAGCGCCGGACGCGCCTCCGCGGCGGCGAGGGCCTCCCGCCGGGCCAAGGGGCTAGATCCGGCGGTGATCGACGCTTTCCCGATCCTGGTCTACTCCGCGGTGAAGGACCTCAAGATCGGGAAAGGCGCGCTCGAGTGCGCGGTCTGCCTGAGCGAGTTCGAAGACTCCGAGACGCTGCGCTTGCTGCCGAAATGCGACCACGTGTTCCACCCGGACTGCATCGACGCCTGGTTGGCCTCGCACGTGACCTGTCCGGTCTGCCGGACCAAGCTCTCGCCGGAACCCGGCGCCGCCTCCGGCAATTCGGTCACGGCGGCGACGAGTGCCGAGTCGATGGACGAGTCGAGTCCGGAACGTTCTAGAACTGAACTCGGCGAGTTAAGTGATGACCACGATTCGGTTACGATCAATGTGAGCGAAACTCGCGCTCCGAGGCCGAGAATATCTGGGAAATTACCGAGGTCGCACTCGACGGGTCACTCACTGAGTCAACTCGGGGAGCATACGGAGAGGTACACGTTGAGGCTGCCGGAGGAGGTGAGGAGACAGCTGGCGATTTCGAGCGGGAGTAAGAAGCTGAAGCGTAGTTCCAGCTACGACGTCGTATTGGCCAGGGTCGGGAGCTCGAGGAGTGGGTATAGGAGTGGTAGCGGAGAAGGGAGTAGAGAGAAGACGAGTAGTGTGGACCGGCAGCAAACCGGGCGGTTCGATCCGGCTTGGTTCTTCTCAATGACTCCGCCGTTCATTTCGAGGGGTGGTCCCGTTAAGTCACCTAAGACTGAGAAATCTGAGGTCTCGCCATCTCGACTTCCTGTTTGATATATAATTTTCTTTTCTTTTTTCCTTTAAACTCGGGATTGGTTTTATCATTTGTACATCTGTGTAAATAAAATTCTTTTTAACTTTTTTTTTTTTTAAATTGTTATTTCCTTCTCGCTTACTGGGGGAATCTAGTTTTGTACCTCTATAGTTTAACTTGTGATCTAACTATATTTTCCCTTTTTTTTTTTTTTTTTGGCATTCAATTGGGGGGGTTTCCACGGTATATGAATATTGCAATGTGTCCAAGAGTAAAACGAGAAGAAGATGAAAATATTCTGTGGTCCTAAGTTTATATCTCCTTTTTTTCTAATAAAAAAATTGTTTCCAATAATAGTTTCTAAATAATAAGTACATATTTCAATATGTAATGTCGTTTAATTGTATAAACGACAGTATTGTTTGTTTGTTCTTTTTTTTTTTTTTGTTTTGATAGCCGACACCATATTCACTGCTGTTTAAGACTGTAAACGACAACAAATTTAACAAACGACTGCAAATTAATTGTCGCATTACGTACTAAAAGACAGTAATTATGAGAAGACAATTCAATATTTGTTGATTTTAAGGGTAGAAAAAGAGCAAAATTTGTTAGATAAAAGACGTGTTATAATAAGACCAACTTTTCAAGTTCCACTGACACGTCGTTTTCCTACTAAGGAACCTTAAATCTTTAAAACGCAAACGACTAGTACACTGTCGTTTTAATTAATCTTATTTTTTGAAGATAACGTGACTGGACGACCACCAACTTTAAATAGCAGACGACTTGTTTTTAGTCCTTACTAGTTAAAGACCGTACGTGCAAGCTATTTATGTTGTGCTTTTTAAAAATATTTAAATTAGTTGAATTTAAATCACATTTCTCGCTCTTAAATCTTAATGATTATATATATAAGCAAGCTATGCTTCATCTAAAATTTTGAGATTTTGTTGACTGAATATTAAAAGGCTACAATAAATCAATTTCACGGAAAAAGTTTGCGATTTTATTAATTGAATATTAAAAGAAACAATGACATTATTCTTATATATTTGCTTCCTTCTTCCGCTTCTAGTAATACTTGTAATTTTATACAGTTTTGGTATTTGTCTTATTTGGAAGATCATTGAAGACTTCCCATATGATAACCACACATAGATTTGTTGTGTCTTTAAAGTGATCTAGATTATTTATGTCCATTATACTTAATACCCTATCAAAACTTATTATTACAGATTGGGTATAAATAAGTGGCACTAACTTTTATGTAATAATTTTACAAAGTTTAGTACTTCAAATTGTTTCACAAAAAGATACAAATATAATATTTTGTATAGCAGTGGAACAAAAAGAAAAAAAATATATTTAGAAAATGCGATTCAATAGGCAAGATACTTATTTTTATTTTTATTTTTTGAGGGAGAGACACTTATGTTATTAGTCTCATAGATTTAGACGAAATTGCACAACTAACTAATATTTTTTGGTTTTAGAAAAAAAAAGTTACTAATATACTATAACTTCAGTTGTGCTATATGGAAAAAAAAAAAAGAAAAAGAAATATATTTCTTATTGATTTACTAAGTTTTGACATGTTTTTCCTTTAAAAGAATTTTGACATGTACCATGACATTCAACATAAAAGATATATCTAAATTAATTTCAAGAAAAAACGTTTTGAAAATTATGAATGACAAAATTATCAAAAAAAAAAAAGAAAAAAAAAGAAGAGTGGAATCAAATTGATGTATATATTAAAATGCATTTAACAAGCAGAAAATATATTTATATATACATATATATAAGCAATAACACCATCACAAAATGAGTGCATTTGACTAATTTAACCAAGGATATAGCTCTTACTTGTTATAACTTAGACATCTAAATTAGTTCCAAGATTTTTTTTTTTAAATTACGAATGGCAAAAATATAAAAAAAAAATGAGTGGAATAGAATTGATGAATATACTTTTTCTTTTTAAAAAAATTGATTCATACATCAAAATGAACTGAATGAGCAGTAATATTTATATATATATATATATATATATATATATATATATATATATTGATAAAAACAATACTGCTACAAGCTGAGTGTATTTGATCGATATAACCAAGTACATAATGTTTTACTTGTTGTAGCTGAGAGATCACACCACATGAAAAAGGAAAAAAAAAAAAGGGGGGATTAAAGTACTAAATTAGTCCTGATCTAAGTTTGCTAAATAAAAAGAATGATAAAATTAAAAAATTGAGGGTAGTAGTAGGAAATATTGAAAAAAAAAATGTCGAAGCAAGATTCTTTTCACGGCTAATAGGCTAATAAATAATTTAGTTTGCTCTAATATTTCCAATATAAAACATTAAACACGTGTGCATATTTCGGGGGAAAAAAAAGATAAAGGTTGTGGCATTACACAAAAGGACAAATGAAAAATATAAAATAAGAGAAGAATTTACCAATATCCCACACGTGTACCAAATAGACTTCAATTAAAAGAGAGCAAAGCATGTCCGACGAATAAAAAAAAGGGTTAATGGCACCATTGGTCTCCAACATATTACCATTTTGGTATATTAGTCTTCAACCTATTTTTTGTGGCATTTAAGTACTAAACGTATCTTTTTTTGGCACTATTGGTCATTTTGGCATATTTCATTCAAGATTCCGTTAACATTTATTTGAATGAGAGAAATTTTACACCATTGATCTCGATTTTTCAATTCTTTAACAATTTGGTCCCTAATTTTTTTTTTGTATTCATATTTCCTATTAACAATATTATATCTGTCAATCTTTCAGAAAATTAAAATTTAAAGATGGATTAACAGTTCATTTAAAAATCAAATTCAAAAAAGAAAAAAAATATACTAATAAACCTTAGTTTATGTCAAACTATAGTAACTTTATGAATAAAAAATAATTATCTTACCATTTTTAAAACTAAAAAAATTTCACATACACACTTTTCCACTAGTCAAATTTGACTGAAAATTTGCTACATCCATTAAATATTTATGTAATTATGAATAGTTATTCTAAAAAATTAATTAACTATTTGCAACAAATAAGCTTGAAAAGTTTTATAGTTTTTCATTAAATGTTCATTTCTTTATGTAAATGCATCCGTCAATCTTTTAGAAAATTAATTTTTTATAATTTTAATTTTCTGAAAAATTGACAAATGTAATATTATTAATCGGAAGCATGAATACAAAAAAAATGGGGATCAAATTGTAAAATAATTGAAAAATCAAGATTAGTGGTGCAAAATTTCTCTTATTCAAATGAATTTTAACGGAATCTTGGATAGAATATGCCAAAAGGACCAATAGTGCCAAAAAGAGAAACGTTTAGTTCTTAAATGCCACAAAAAAAAAAGTTGAGGACCAATATGCCAAAATAGTAATAGGTTGGGAACCAATGGTGCCATTATTAACCCAAAAGAAAAAAACACTCGAGAGTTAGCCAGCCAAAAAGAATTAATAGTACTGATGAGAAACCATTTAAGGAATAAAATAAATAAAGACCCATTTACCATCATTAGAACCAGAGCTGCCACAACACTGCCACTGTTTATCGTTCAAGAGTTTCTAGAACAAAGGGAAAAAAAAACATGATAAATTTTATGAAACAATTTAGGAATGAAAAAAGTAATTTCAACTAGTTGTGCAAAAAATAATAAATGCTTGATAGCTGGCTGTAGCTAAATACTGTAATTCCAAAATTACCTATTTATTTTTTGATTTTTAATACATGATACATCGTTTTTGGAGCTATTAAAATCTGTTTATATCTGGTATTATAATTAATTGTTTGTTATTTATATTTTCTTCTATTAAAAAAAAGTATAAATAAAAAATAAGTTAAAATTATATAGAGCTGAAGCAAGTCCGACGAAGACTTGCTTCAAGGCTCTTTTTAGTAGATACTTAGATATGATATATGGTAACACAAGCAGCGGAGAATTTTGGGATTGTACAATAATACCCATTTTTGAGGGTAGGGTTTAGTAGATAATCTTTTTTTTTTTATTTTATGAATAAATTTGTCTTTTTTTTTTTCTTAATTGTAACAATAAAAGTCTACAGTTATACCTCGTAAATTATTTATTTATAACTACTATAAATTGGTATATCTTCTATTTACCATGACTTCAAAAAACTTTGTTAATGATATAATTTTCATATTTACTCTTATATTTTGGTAAATTACTTATTTATCATTACTATAAATTAGTATATTATTTATTTACCATGACTTTAAAAAATATTTAACAATTATATACATTAACATATTTACTATTATACCTCTGTAAATAATTTATTTACCAACCAAACAATAAGTATTCGGAGGGTGATGTTTCTCTTAGTGAGAGCTCTTTTGGCCACGAAACTCTAAATTTTTTCCTCATTTTTTCCGTCTCCTCCGTGAAACTATGGTGACGCCTGGACCGATTCCATTGTCGAAGCTCAGTAACAGCCAGTTGATGGCAACGACAATGGTGTTTTGGGTGGTGGGAGAAAAAACTAAGTGGAGGTTTGACACTATTTGTTGACGGAGCTCGATAACAATCGGTTGACGGCGGAGGCCGATCTTGCTCATCCCCGTGACACATGCCTCCTAACTCCATGAGATTGAGGAGCCAAGAAAGTGAGAGAAACTAGGTTGGAAAATTTGTGCTTTGCTTGGACATAGTACAGAGATGGATTTGGATGCAGGAGAGAAATAAATAATGGGAAGGGCAAAAGTGAAATAGGGAGATTAATATTGGAAAAAGGATATAAATATTAAGGTTATGAAAAAAGGATATTCATTGACATTATCTGTCAAAAAGGTCATCTTGTGTAGTTTTCTCAAAAAACATTTAGAGAGGGGACATACTTTAAATGCAGAGATTTTTTTTGGGGAACTTATTTCTTCTTAAATTTTCGTTTTTTTATTTTTTATTTTTTTGTCCCTCTTTATGAATAAGTTTAGTTGAATTTAACTGAGTTTTTTTAAATTAGTATAAGTCTAAAACAATTTGAAAAGTTAAAAAAACAAAATATTTTGTTTACTCAAATATACAAAATGATGTAATTATTAAATTTTTTTACCATAAAAATACAAGAGTGTGATGAATAACTTGAATTTTTTAAAAAATACATGTAAAACTTATAAATGTAAAAATTCATGGGGAAAAATAAGGGCATAATTGATTTTGTTTTTTAAAAAAAAGCACGTGTAAATGAAAAATAAAATAAATAAAAAGTTCAGGTTGATACTTGCCCCCCTCACCCTTTACTGGCTACAATAGTAAATACACGTGATATCCATGTTTCTCCAATAATTATATTTTGATAACCGATATTCCATTCGATATAACCAAATTTTAAAAAATGTCTATATTTAGGTTTCTGTCAATGTCTGCTTCTTGGTTCAAATACTTTTGTAGTAAAATCATCGGAAACAATTATAAGTTATCAAAAATCAGTGAAATGCATCGAAAAGGGTTGAAAATATTTGAAAGCATTGGGGCATTTGTCAATATATGCTTCTTAATTCAAATACTTTTTTTAAGAGAGAGAATGAATCTATTATTATAAGAAAACTATATCTTTTGCAATAACAGATTCTATTGGAAGAGGAGATTCTCTCGACCAAATTAGATCATTCTCCAATCCAAAGGCAAATTTAGCTAAGACATGTGCCGTTACATTAGCTTCACGGTACACATGTTTAACTAAAACACCTGGAAAGTAGGACAACAAACTAAATATATCTGATAAGAGATTATCAAACTCTGAATGGCTAACAATGCCATCATTAAGAGCTTTGACTACTATCAATATATCTGACTCTAAAATTTAGAGATTTATACTAACATACTTGGCCCAGGAGAGAGCAAATCCCATCACTTTGGCTTCTGCTATTTCTGGACTAGGAGCACCAACTATCTTCTTTGATAGAGCTGCTATGACTTCTCCCTTTGAATCTTATATGATAACACCAAAACCCAATGTGTGCATGTCTTTATTGATTGACGCGTCAACGTTTAATTTGAAACCGTTATTTGAAGAGAGAGACCAACGTGCCTCCCTCCTTCCTATTTCCAAACAAGAAATTTTGCTATTGGACCCAATCTTTACTTCTTTTGTTTCTGCAGTATTATTTGTAGTCCTACGAACAACTTCCTTCGGCAGTTTAATTTTAGAGCCATAGACCCTTTTATCTCTTTCACTCCAAATACTCCATAGCAAGCATAGAAAGAACTCAAGTTCATCTTTAGTCAATGTGTAAATATAATGGTGAATGATATCCGCCATTGACAAAGGGAAAAGGAATTTGAAATTCATATGAAAACAAGAGTATCGTCAAATTGGTTAAGCGTGTTTACAACTTATTAAGGCATGTGTGACAGATTCCCATATGGAATTGCAGCCTTGACAACAAGGAGATTGGAGGTTTTTTTTTTTGAAATAGATCTGCAGTTGTTGGTAGAACTTCATGATAAGCCCACCAAACACAAATTTTGACCTTGCTAGGAAGTGATAATCTCCAAAAAAAATTTCACTAGGCATGCACTACAGCTGTATCAGAACTACCTGCCCTTTCCGTCATGAAATCTATTAACTAGTACCCAGATCGAACTGAATATGATCCTCGTATATTATAATGCCAAATTAAGTGATCTATGATTGGAGAATAGCTCAAAGGTATAGAAAGTACCTAAATAAACAATAAAGAGAAAAAAAAGTTGTAATGTATTTTATATGGAAAAACTAACAGTTTTGAAGACTGTACTGAGAAACTTTTAAAACTCATATTTTTAATTATAAGCAAATTCATAAAACTTATATCAGATATTAAAATTGGAGAAAAATTATATTTTTTAATTACATCAAGCAATATACTTCTAAGGATTTTGTTCTTTGTAACCTTATATTTAAAAAAATTGAGGTTGGTGAAAACTTAACACCCATTTATTCTATATCTAAATATTCTAAGAACCATAAAGAAATTAGTGGTAATACGACACTTTTTTTCAATATGTGATACCTAGTACATATCATAGGTATTTAAAAAAAAAGTGTATTTCTCTATCATTGGCTAAGTTAATTAAATCAGCAAGTTGAGTATAATATGATTGTCCAAATGTTCGGCTAAGTTAAGGATTGTTTATATACATTTATGTTATATTTTGGTCTTCAAAAATTTAAGTTAATACTAAATTATACACGTAAGATAGTTGTAATGAGTAAAAGATACAAGAACTTTCGACTAGAGAGCGACAATGTTTCTCACAGCAATAAATAGTAAACAATAAAAGATATACACAAATAATATAAGTTCCAAATCAAGATATAATTTCTGATTGATACAAACCATACTTTATCTATATCCGTAGTGTTAAGATATTGTATTAGCCTGTGGATATCCTAAGTTCGATCCTAACATATGAAAGAGGAAACCAACAAAGTTTCATCATATAATAGCATGGCCACTGGTTTAAAATGGGTGCCTTCTGGGATCCATGGATCCAGAAAATAACGAATTGAATTTCCATCACCTACTTTCCATCTCAAACCTTTCCCAAAGTAAGTCCCTTCCCCATAAGATACTTCACCAAGTTAGAGATGGAGAATGGCCCACCTTTGTAACAAGAAAGTCATAATGAGGGAAGTTACATGCTTTTAATACTCTACCAATCAAAGAGTCACGTTGTTCTACTGGACGCCAAGCATGCTTTGCTAAAAGTACTTGATTGAAATTTACAAATGATCAAAAGCCCATACCTCCCTCTATTTTTGGTTTACACATGAAATTCTAACTTTTCCAATGAATTTTGTGTCATGTTATAAGAAGCCCCACCAAAAGTTAGGCATCATTAACTCAATTTCTTTACAAAAATTTGTGGGGATACGAAAGTAACTCATTGAATAGGTTAGGACGGATTGCACTACCACTTTCAACAAAATTCCCCTCCAATTGAAAATAGTTTCTCTTGTCATGCCGACATTAATCGCCATAACTTATTCTTTATATCGCTGAAGAGTACCTTTTTATTATGCCCTGCAAAAGTAAGGAGTCTTAAATAACACTCATGATATTTATAGATCGGCATGTATAAGATATTGCATTAGCATGTGGATATCCCAAGTCGATTCCGACGTACCAAAAGGGCATGTGTTCCTAAAGAAATTTGATTTCTTTAATTCAAATGACTAGGTTGTTATTTCTCATACCAACCAACCGTAGTCTTTTAAAATACAATGAGTTATTTCAATTTTGTTTCTCAATTGTAGCATATATAGATCAATCTCGATTTAGTTTCTAAACTTAAAATTGTGTTAATTCGATACTTCAAATCATGTCTTCATCTGAACTTTCACACGATTACCAGATTTGGAGAAGGAAAAAAAACCTAGTTTTAGTTATGTAAAGTGGAGTGTAAAAAAAACCTAGTTTTAGGTATGTAAAGTGGGGTGTCTGGAAATTTTAGAGAGGCCAACATTAAGACAAAAATATAGTTGGATGCATATTGCCGAATATTTCAAAGTTTAAGGATTAAATGGTGATTAATTCTATAGATCAGGAGCCGAAGATTAAAATAACTAGATGGTAGAACTATAGGGACACCATTAATGAAACCTTGCAACAAACTTCTTTCGGGGATACAAATATCTTTTTTCCAAGTTGATCAAAGTTTTTTCCCCACGGATAATGACTTGTCGTTTCTTGAATTGAACGGCATAACCATATTATCGTTTTTTTTGTGAAAATGACGACTACTTAATTTAAAAGTAAAAATGACTTGTCGTCTTTCACGCTTACACAAATTACGAACGCGTGTTCTTCCCCCTTTTTTTTTCCTTGACAATGAAGATTATACCATTTCAAACTCATCAAATGATTTTGAAAGGAAACACTGAAAAAAATCTTTAATCAAGCACTTCGCTCCTTTTTCCTTGTGATTATATATTTAGGGTCTCAATTTTCATCTACCTATAGAATTTTTTTTTTAACCGTTGGATCTTTATCTAACGATTATAATGATTCTAGTAAATGAAAAAAAAAAAATAAATAATAGACAAGCATTATTTAATGCTATTTTTCTTTCTATTTTTTTACCATGAAGAAGCGTATAAGATGAATTTTAATTGAGTGAAAAAATATTTATTTTGGAAAAAAAAACCTTACTCGATTGGTCCTTAAAAATTCATGTCCCTTAATCATGTTCCCTTCCCTGTCCGGCGAATTAAAATTTGACACCTCACAAAAATTGCCAACTCACATCTAATAGAGAAAATTATTATGTTAGCCCCTAAACTAGGGGTGATAATTCG
This sequence comes from Trema orientale, assembly GCA_002914845.1. Lineage (NCBI taxonomy): Eukaryota > Viridiplantae > Streptophyta > Magnoliopsida > Rosales > Cannabaceae > Trema > Trema orientale. Next base: position 36,923 of record JXTC01000536.1, on the reverse strand, counting down.
TGCCAATATCTATGTATAACAGTATATACCTCAAATCAAACCCAGCCCGTTTAATAATCATGTCAGAAATTCTAACCCGAACCTGACCCGTTTATAAACGGGTTGATTCAACATGATCCGTGTAACCTATTTATTCAAATAGGTCATATTTGGGTCAAGTCAACCTAACATGACTCGTTAAACCGTTTAATCCAAATTAGTTAAAATATATATTTTTAACACATTTAACATAAATTCATACATATTTTATGACCTTAAGACACTAATATTTACTAAAAATAAATTGAAACCACATAAAATCTCAATATATGTATATAATAAAGTCTTAAAAGTATACTAATATTTTCAAATAAGTATTACATGGGTCATAAATGGGTTGACTCGAAATTGACCCGTTTAATAATCGGATCATTGTGGGTTAGTTTTGGGTTAGTGGGTTAACCCAAACTCGATCCGTTTAATAAACAGATTCGCAGGTTCAACCCAATTTTGACCCGAACCTATTTAAGGCAAACTCAAACCCGCAAATTCTGCGTGGGTTTCGAATAGTCTTACTGTGTTTGACCCATATTGCAGCCTCTACCCTGAACCCACATTATTTGCCTTTTCGTTTATATATCCTTCCCCTCCGAAAGAAAAAAAAAGAAAGAAAAAAAGTTACGAATGGAGCAGAGAAAAGAGAGATTCTAAAATCCGAAGTTGGCTTATTAAGAGAAGTTGAATGCTATCTCTGAAGACCCGAAACTTTGAATCAATTTGCTTTATAGATGAATTCGATTTCAAATCCGGACCTAAGAGATTGAGTTGAGGCATTGGAGCCTCAAGTATTTGGGTCTGGTTTTCTTCCTTCCATGTTTGATTTTGTCGACCAACCAAGCATCCATGTCTCCATACCTATCAAAAATAGTTTGAAAAGACCCATATTTGTACTGGTTCATGATTTTGTAGTATTTGATTGATTCAGTAGTATGCTCTCGGAGATTTCCTATGGCTGAACAGCCATGTTAAGGAGCCTTTAGAGTTTAGACTATCTCATACTCTCCCATATCTCCATTTGCACAGTAAACACACAAGTAATCTTTTTTCCTTTTTTTTTAATATATTTTTTGAAAAAGGAGAAGACGTGGGTTTAAGGCTAAGGGAAGAGGATTCTCTTTAAGTATGAGTTGTCAATTTTTGTGAGATGTCAATTTTTAATTCGTGAGACATGATTAAAGGACATGTGATTTCAATATATATTAGGCTTAATATTTAGTTGGATCTATATCTATCTTAATTTTGCAGAAAATTGACACAAATGCCCATTTTTGAGGTATTTGGACTTTTTTAAACCGTTTTTTCAAAATGACTTATCTAGACCAAATTTCTGACATTTTTAGCTCGTTTTGGAGAGAGAATTATTCAACTTTCTGAATATGTCCATCTGCAAATATCTGCTTTTTTTTTTCTCACTTTTCCCCAACATGTTCCCTTCCTCTTTATTGATTTCTATTTTCGTAGCTCTCTCTCTCTCTCTCTTGACCATAGCTCCATATTCTGTCCACCATAACTCTGGCCACTGTAGCTTCATACGAAATCTTAGTCTCTCGCTCTCACTCTCGCATCGTCCCATTTGGTCACATTAATTCTACGAGGAAGAGATATGTGTTTTTTTTTGGTTCCTAATCACTTATTTGTCCTTATTATAGGTTTCTGGGTATGTAAGATGGTAGAAGTAACTGGGTATAGATCTATTTGTTACTAGATCTATGTTGACGTAATGAACCCAGATCCGATTGTAACCATTTGTCATAAATTTGTGACACGAAGAGATAGTAAGTCACAATCACTCTTTCTCTCTCTCTCTCTCTCTCTCTCTCTCTCTCTCTTTCTCGACCATAGCTCCATATTCCTTTTGCGTCAGCTCCTTCCACCATAATTCTGGCCACTGTAGTTCCATAAAATGTCTTAGTCTCTAGCTCGCACTCTCACATCGTTTCATTTGGTCGCATTGATTCTACGAGGAAGAGGTATATATATATATTTTTGGTTCTTGGCCATTTATTTGCTCTTACTGGAGATTATTGGATATGGAAGATAGTAGAAGTAACTGTGTATAAATTTGTTATTTACCAGATCTGTGTCGATGTAATGGACTCAGATTTAATTGTGACCTTTTGTTACAAATTTGTGACACGAAATTATAGTACGTCATAATTTGATATCTATGTTTGCTTTAGAAGAAACTAATATATGTAAATTTATTGTAATAAAAAAAGAACGTTGAATATATATGACGCAAAGTATGTAGGTTTTGTAACAGAAAGTCACATAACTGTGATTGACAGTCAATATTTGGTTTGTATTTATATTTTTTTATTTGCATCTTTATGAACATTGTGAGTTCCTGTTATATAATATATTGAGTAGTTGCTTTGTGGAAGATATAGTAGAAATTACCAGGTATGGATCTATTAGTTAACTGATCTATGTCAATCTAATGATCCAAGATCTGAATGTGATTATTTGTCACAAATTTGTGATACAAAGACATAGTACATCATAGTTTGATATTTACGTTTTCTTTAAAAGAAGCCAGTGTATGTAAGTTAATTTTAATAATAAAAAAAAAGGACGCAGAGTATGTATGATATATAATATTTTTGTGACAGGCAGTCATATTATAGTGACTGACAGTTAATATTTGGTTTGCTTCTTTATGATCATTGTGAGTACCTGTCACATAATATGTTGAGTAGTTGCTGATCCGTGTTAACTTTATAAATTTTATGTTTTGCAGATATAAGTAGTGTTGTTGTTTTCCTGAATTATAATGGTAACTAAGACCACAATAACTATCATGGGATAGAGTCTATGGGTATTTTGGCTCCAATCCCGGATGAGATAAAAAGACTAAGAATAAAAGGATACCGCTAAATGGTGAAGAGGCTCCTAGAAAAAAATGCTCACGTTGCAGACGAATAATGTGTGATTGGTTATTGTAACAAAGAATCAGACGAACACATAATCAGACAATTTGTGACGTAACATCATATATTTTGTGATAGTCATAGGTTAATAACGAAACTAAAGAATTGCCATTGCTACATTTTATTATCCCAATTATATGTATCGAAGTTTCCAGTTTATGATCAACTTTTATTAAATATATTCATCTTGCTATATCCATCTTGCTTGAGATATTACATATTTTAATATGACTTAGAGTCATACATTTGTGATGGATGGTAATAAATGACAGTTCAAAATTATAGAGAACGTGCTTCAGATGTGATACCTCGACACGACGAGCTGTAATATTAATTCATACTTGATTTCGTTGCTGCATTTTTTTTTATCCCAGTTTATATGTACTCAAGTTTTCAGTTTATGATCAAATTTTATTAAATATATCCAGATTGTCCGAGATATTATATATGTTAGAGTCATACGCATTATGAGTCATACATGCTTCAACTATGACACCTCATCACAAATATGTGATAAACTATAATAAATGATAGTCAAATAACCTACGTAATTAATATTACTTTCGTACCTGAATAATTGGCCACTTTGATCGAAAAGAGGAGATAGTGTAATTAGAGTTTGTGGAAATGGGGTCAGTAGTGGGGTAGTGGGGTTTACGGTTTCCAACTTTTTATTACAAAAAATATAATAAAAAATAACTACAACAAAGTACAATTGAAGTGCATTTTGGACTTTTATTTTCCTAAGTTGATCTAGAAAAGTCATTTTGAAAAAATGGTTTAAAAAAGTTCAAAGGCCTAAAAAATGGCCTATATGCGTCAATTTCCCTAATTTTGCGGGAAAAATTCATAAATACTCATTTTCAAAACCATATTTCTATAAATACTCGTTTTTATTTTTATTTCATAATACATGTTTTTAGAGAAATATAGACCACCACTGTTAGAATGTATACCACGATATACATTTCATGCATTAAATGTAGACTAAAATGTATATCGTAGTCTACATTTCATGAATAAAAATTACACTAAAAATTGGCATACATTTTAAAATGTATACTATAGATCAAATTTATAATGAAAAATATAAATCGTGGTAAACATTTACATTGTAAATGTATACCGTTCATATTTTACACATGAAATGTGTACCTTATGGATAAAATTTATATTGTAAATTTAGACTACTCATATTTTGCATATAAAATGTGGACCATAAGAATGGGTATTTTTAAAAAAAAATTAAAAAAGGATATTTATGAAAATAAGTTATAAAAACGGGTACAAGGCGTAAATTTATCTGATTTTGCCATTTCTTCATTTTGTCACCAAATTGCCAAAGGCCCATATTTATATTTTATCCAATTAAGCACCTATATAGTTAGGGTTTCTATCACTTTTACATATAAAAAATTAAAAGAATTACAAAAATACGGAACTCAGGCTTTTTTCAAATTTTCGTATTGTTTTTATTAGAAAAATATCACTTTTTAAAAAAGATTTAGAAAAGTACAATCTTTTAAAATAGTTATTGGTTACCGGTTTCTGGAAACTTGTTACTGGTTACTAGTTACCAGTTATATACCGGTTATAAATACCTTTGGTTATTAGTTACCAGTTTCTGGAAACTGGTTACCAGAAATTAGTTATTATATTAAAAAATGATATTTTTCTAAATAATTTTTAAAAAATAGTATTTATCTAATAAAAACCGTACCGCACCTTAAAAAAACTTAAACCACCGTATTTTTCAAATTTTTTTCTAAATTACCTTATAGTGTCTAATTTCCTCATATAATTAGGTGATCACAAATTAAATTCTGACGAAAATTATTTACATTCTGAAGACGGCATCACAAGTTGCAGTGAATAGAAAAAATTATTAAATCAACCACCATTTGTCTTCAAATATATCTAGAAAAAAAATTTCCATGTACACCTATACATCGGTCAGTCGACGTATATAAACAGACAAAAATAAAAACGAAGTTAGAACTAATTAAACTATCAAAGTTTGGTTTTAAAAACGACACTCATAGACAGTCACATTACATAAATAATTACAACTTCTTGAGCATCTTGGACTAACACTTTTGACTTTGAATAAGAAAACGAAAGAAAATAAATCAATAATCAAAAGTTGCACGTTAAGAATATGATTAAGGCGTGAACTTTCTTATTTGCTTCTTTTAATTCTGGATTAATCTTTTAGAATTGAAGATTCTAGGATATCAACTTAATTAGCTTTGTTCTAGTGGATGTTAAAAAAGTGATCTTGAGAATTGCTATAAATTATTATCAAACACAACATAAATATACTAATAAAATTGGCTGACTGAAGCTAATCTTCAAATGGGTTGACTTTACAAAAAACGCTAATTAGGTTACTAATTAGGCTAAGAAGATCAGTCGTTCCTGATTAATATTATTCATATACATACATGAACCTGGAGATATCAAACTAACTGCAAGATCTAATTTGGGTTGTAATAATTAATTATTATGTTTATGTATTAAAGAATAATCAGAGTAGATTATTTATCGATAGTAAAATCAATTTTGATATATCAATTTTGATCGTTAGATTTCAATGTAATGATTTATGTTCTATTAATTAAATTATGTGGTGTGATCTGTTACTATATATATAATACTAACACAGTTGACTGGCCAATTTTCAATTAGTTACAATTTTTATGAGTATTTTTTAGCATAAAATCCTTTATTTTTCTTTTAGAAAATTTGAATAAGTGAATTTATTCCAGGATGTGCCATTTTTTCGATTGGTCAGTTTTTAGTCATAATTAATTAGTCACACTATCTCCTCCTACGTAAGAGGACTCATTTGATATCATTAACCCATTAAGGTCCAATAAACAAAGAAATAAAGTACAGCAATTATTGGAGTTTTTGAAGTGGACATCAATATAAACTCTGGTATAACATATAACTAATTTTGTATTGGTGTAATGATGAGTAGAAAATGACTCGTCTTCCACCGCGATGCCAACGGTAATCGGTATATACTTTGCTGGAGACTCTGCTTCTCTCCAGTCTTTCCTTTATTAATTTTTTTTTTTAACTGTCAGATCCTACATTATGTACAGATATTCGTATATCAATGTATTTCACATATAGCTAAAACTTATATATTCTTTTTGTTGAAACCAAAAATTGATAAAACGACACCCAAATTGGTATAACAACAGGATTGTGATTCTAGTTAGTAAAATGACAGTAAAGTAGAGAAAACGATATGGTTTTATAGCAGTTCAGCTGGGATTAAAACGTCCTACATCCATTTTAGATGATTTTTATTGAGAGAATAGGCGAAGAATTCTATAATTATCTTTTTGGGGTCTCCCCTTCCCTTTTTTTTATTTTGGGATCTATATATAATAATTGACAATATCACAATGGTGTTACTTTAGCAAGCAAATGGGACTCTGGGAGTAGTTGAAAATGATATGGGATTGTCGGGAGTGATTAAGATTGTGTCTCCGACTGTCTCGTTCAATGTGTCACAATAATTTTCTCAATAATTGAAGATACTATTGTGTAGTGGGTCTACTCGTGAGTAATTATTGTTTCTTTTCGTCATTCGAGCAGGTATTCTCGCATTGTTCATGAAAGCTGATGTAGTTTAGCACGAGCAGACTAGACGAGGAGACTTCATTCGAGTAGTTTAGAAAACACGCATAATACTTTTTTTTTTGTCTTTTTAAATTTTTTTCAATTAGAATGTGTAAAACACTGTTATTCTCGCATATCACCAGTAGACTATCTTCAGTATTGCATGTGCCATTCTATGAAGCAAAGCATAATTACAACTCTTTAATTCAAGGGGCATATTTGAGTCAAAGTTGCTTTCACTGGCATAATATTTGAGTCAACGTATAGAATTGGAGTCTATTACTTGCCTGTTATGCAAGACCGAACCGGAAACAGCTCTACACATATTTCTCTCCTGCTCTATGACCCGACCTTTATGGTTTATGTCAACTTGGACTTTGAGAGTAACTAACTTCCAACTCCAATCTTGCAAAGACTTCTTACTGTTAGGAATCTGAACGCCTCAAATTCGCCACTCCCAGGATTTCACTTCAACGAATATCAGAATAACGGATAAATAAAAATAGGGAATTGAAACAGTCACCACAACATAAGAATTTAAGTGAAAAACTCCTAAATCAGGAGAAAAACCACTGCCCTCCAGAAAAGACTTCACTATATGAAAAATTATTATAATCATACAGCTTTTTCTCTTCTACCCAATGATCCCAAAACACTCAAGCACTCTTACAAGTATATTCTCACTCACACCTTTTACCACCACTCTTTGAACAACAAGAGAGCTCATACCTCTCTATACTTAAGAAAACACTCCTAAGAAAATACAAAGAGAAGAAAAAAAGACTTTTAACTAGAGAAGAGAAAACACTAAAATGCTTCTTTGAGATTGGGATGAGAAACAATGAGAGAATAGGTCCCTATTTATAGTTAAGGCTTACCAATCCTTTACACGTTTTCTACCAAAACTTACCAAAATAGATACACGGCCTATACGCATTTTTTACTCGGTATGCATGAATCAAGGAAGTTTTTATTATTTTCCTTTAATTGGGAAAACGTGTAAAAAAACACGTTAACAACTCCTACTTGAAGACTTGATTTCAATCATGTCTTCACACTCGATCATTGAAAGGGCTCATCTCATAGCTACTGCTATCATTGTCTTCACTGACAATCATACTCCACCATATGAGTACACTACTTAGAATTGACGAATTCTAAGAATTTCACCTCGGCTCATGTCGAAAAAACCTTGCTGATAATTATGGTGTTAACTCCCACTGTTTGGATCTTCCGGAAGTCCATCAGCCATCGACATCATTCACCACACACCCTGCATCAACGCCAAACCAATGCCTTTATGCAAATTTGTGAACCCTGAACCCCGCCGCTATATACATCCTCTTTTATGGCAACTTTGAGATTAGGGGCATGCCATGAGGATATACACGTTTTTCAGATCACAAAACGTCACTGTCCCCCTCAAAGGAGACAATATTAGTAGCTTGATCAGACTTGGAGCTTCTAGCTGAACCTGCTCCACCTTTTGGACAATTTCTCTTAACGTGCCCAGATTGTCCACACGTCCAGCAGATTATATTCTTTTTATTGGAGTTCTTCTTCTTCCCATTCTCGACTGTCAATGCTGAGCTTTCAGATGAATTATTACCTCCACCACCATTCAGCCTTCTTTCATTAGAAAGTAAATTACTTGTTACTTCTGAAAAAACCACAGTCTCCTTCCCATACATTAGAATTGGTTTCATATGTTCATAGGAAGATGGAAGAGACTAGATTAATCGTAAAGCTTTATCTTCATCATCAATTTTAACTCCAATAGCCTCCAATTCAGAAACGATGCCATTTAAGATACTGAGATGATCAGATATTGTCGTACCTTCACTCATACGTAGTGTATGAAACTGCTCCTTCAGGTACACATGATTTGAGACACCTTTTACCCGATACAATTCTCCAAGCTTTTTCCAGAGATCCTTGGCTGTAGATATTCCAAGCACATTTGCCAAAATATTTTTTGCCAAGCACATCCGTATCGCACTTGCCGTTCTCTCATCTAGATCTTCCCAGTCTTCATCGTTAATTTTGGATTTTCTAGAATTATCTCTGCCCTTCAAAACCTTGTGTAGTCCAGATTGAATCAGCAAATCTTTGACTTGAACTTGCCACAAGCTAAAGTTAATATTCCCGTCAAATTTCTCCACATCAGCTCTTATCGGAGTTGAATACTTGATTCTTGACATGTCGCTTTGCACCGCAAGCTTGAGAAAACACCACAAAAAAAAATTCCCAGGAAAGATTGGAGGGGTCACAACGGTCCCACTTAAAACCCAATCTCCTTAGACAGAAATTTTTTTTTTTTGTTTAGACTACCACCAAGCTCTAGTGCACCGAAGAACCTGCCGCTCTGATACCAGTTGTTAGGAATCTGACCGCCTCAAATTCGCCACTCCCAGAATTTCACTTCAATAAATATCAGAATAATGGAGAAATAAAAATAGGGAATTGAAACAGTCACCACAACACAAGAATTTAAGTGGAAAATTCCTAAATCAGGAGAAAAACCACTGCCCTCTAGAAAAGACTTCACTATATGAAAAATTATTACAATCATACAGCTTTTTCTCTTCTGCCCAATAATCCCAAAACACTCAAGCACTCTTACAAGTATATTCTCACTCACACCTTTTACCACCACTCTTTGAATAATAAGAGAGCTCATACCTCTCTATACTTAAGAAAACACTCCTAAGAAAATACAAAGAGAAGGAAAAATGACTTTTAACTAGAGAAGAGAAAACACTAAAATGCTTCTTTGAGATTGGGATGAGAAAAAATGAGAGAATAGGTCCCTATTTATAGTTAAGGCTTACCAACCCTTTACACGTTTTCTACCAAAACTTACCAAAATAGATACACGGCCTATACCCGTTTTTTACTCAGTATGCATGAATCAAGAAAGTTTTTATTATTTTCCTTTAATTGGGAAAATATGTAAAAAACGCGTTAACACTTACAGTTCATTTTGGGCGATCTTGGGGGAGGAGTTGATGAAAAATTGCTTATGTATTCTTCATGCTTGGTAGATCAAATCTGGAGAAGATGGAATAGATGTGTCTTTGAAGCTAGTATGTTTGATATTTTTGAAGTAAACAAACTAGTCAGGGAAAGCTATGCGGAATTTGTCAATACATGGATTGAATCTAGCAATTCAGCCTCTAAGACGATAGGCTGGGTTTCCCCACTCTTGGGATGGCTAAAGACTAACATAGATGTCTGCATTAGAGACTCAGATTCTCTAACCTCAATCTTAGTGAGAGATAACAGAGGCTCTCTGGTGATAATCTTCTCAAGCATAGTCCATTCTACAGATCCAGCTGTAGCAGAAGCTGCTACTCTACTTCATGGTATCAAAGTTGTAGTTGACATAGGGTACAATTTTGTTATTTTTGAAGGTGATTGTGCTCTTGTCTTAAACGGATTAAAGGGACCAATAGACCTTCTTGGTCGGGATGTTAGCTCTCTGATCTTGAATTGCCATAAGATGATTAAAAGGATAGACATGTGGGATGTTTCACTAGTTCCTAGGACGGCCGACTGGGAAGCCCATAACTTAGTAAAGTGATGCTCAAACTACAACATCCTGAATTATATTAATTGTAACATTTTACCGTTTTCGTTGTTTAATATGGATCTGCAGTTACCTTTTTAGGCCACTGCTCTTTTTGTTTTTGTTTTCTTGTAAGCCGTTTCCCTTTTTCAATGAAGACTCCTTCAAATAAAAAAAAAGGGGGGGAGGGGGGGAGGGGAGGGGCATATTTGAGTGAAACTATTAATCCTGCTTATAATAATCAACATTATATAGATATGACTATTCTAATGAATATCTTTAAAATTGGGTCTTTTATAATAATAGTTATTCCTATATCTTTTTGTGAGGGCAAACATGGGAATAAGTTTCTATAGAAGTAGCTAATCTATTTCAATGGTGATTCTATCAAATCAAACAATACCTTAAGATTAAGATTCTTAAAAATAATAACGAATACAAAAAAAAAAAAACAAAAAAAGCGTATTAATAATGAACATATATACAATTATGACTTAATATAACAGTACTAAATAATAATATAAATCCAGCTACAGCAATACCATACGTACTCTTTACAAGTAGTCAAGCAAAATTAATATTGTACAAATAGTATTGCTGAATAATATGCTACATATGCTTGATAGGCCTACCCTTTCCAACTAACCTTCAAGTGGGATATTGTGAAACGGACTGGACTTTATATTTTAAAAGAAAAGACATTAATTAGAAAGAGATGCTTAGCGGACAATTCTGGATCTGTATATATATAATTTAAGAGTGGGGTATTATATTCAAAAAAGTCAAAAATGAGGCTTTAATTTGTTTGGCCTACTTGTACCTAAGGTTGATTAATTAGTATTATTGGCTATCTTTATGACTTATGTGACCAATTTGGAGGGTTATACCATATGTGTAAGCTGACACAAGTTAGAATATTCTATGTGAGTACTAATCTTTAAAATAAGATAGGAGAAGTGGAGCACATCACTCTCAGGCCTCAGCACATTTCACTCGTTTTAACTTTAGACTTTGGTTACCCAATACGGCTCGATTATAAAGAAGCTTAAAGATTAAAATAAAGAAAGGGGTTCATTTAAGGCTTCTCTCACTTATGGAGGGTGAGGTCAAGGGTTCGAGCCCCCACGTCACCCTTGGAAGCCCAACCGAATGGGGATAGTTCTGGGAAGTGACCCGCCATTGGGATCTCATCCACCCTTTTATTTACTAAAAAGAAAAAAAAGTTTATTATACTTTACTTTGTGGTTAAACCCAAATAAATGACTAAGTCAAAAGGAAAAAGAAAAAAAAAAAAAAACAGATAAAGGAAATAAGAAGAGCAAAATTGTGTAACTTAAAGTTAAGGGCTCACTTTCTATCCAAAAAAAAAAAAAAAAAAGTTAAGAACTCACTACTAATTAAAAAACAGATGGAAAAAAGGTTCATCACAACGGTTTTTTGTTTGGACAAAATATAACTTCTTGTCATAATTTGTCACTGAAAATTTTGAGTTACGCTCATCACCGATGATGAAATCGGTTGTATTAGATCTAGTTTTACCTTTTATCACGCGAATTTCCAACTTTAGTCACAAATTAAGTTTTGACTAATTATAATATTTATTTATTTTTTCCCTATCCATCAAAAATAAAATTCTATTCTTCAATTGTTAAAAAAAAATGTCTATATTTTTATGGGACCATATTTATGAAATAACCTTTAACATCATATATAATAAGTGGAAGAGCGTCAAAATTCAAAACTGTCATGTTATAACATACTAACCCATTAACCATACTTTTTAGCTATGTGCCTATATATCTCTCAAATTTTCTTGTCTTATACTACGTCAACCCATTGAACTCTCTTATGAAAGAACTCCGTTAAAAGATATTTATTAAGGGTTTATGGCAAAACTGGTCCGATAACTTTTCGATTTGTGGTAATTTAATTAATAAATTTTTAATTGTGGCAATTAAATCTCTGAATTTTTTGATTTGAAGCAGTTTGGTCCTTAAATTAGCTAAATTATAATCTGTTGTTAAATTTCTAACCGAAAACACACGTGAGGAATAGAGATGTTAATGTGGACTAGATTTTGTTGGCCAGCCCATATTCTAAAGAAAAAGCACGGTACCGGCCCGACCCACATTAATGCAGACAAGCGCCGACCCAGTACATATGGTGGGGGTTGGACAAGGCCTTAGTAATAGGCCCATCGTCCTAACCCAACTCGGCTCTGTCTGACCCACATTTTTACAGACCCACATTAAACCTGCATTTAGCCATTATATATATAATTTTAAATATATTTCTTAATTAAAGTTTAAAAAATCTTAACTCACCGGGGTGCTTAGAGGAATGTCAGCACCGTCTGTTTCCCAGGATAAAATGGTTCACGAATAGCAACGTCACACCAACTTGCTACTCACAACGAACAGAGCAATGCCCAAACTCTATCACCAGAACTCAAGAGAACTTGACCACTCTAATAAGAAAGAACAAGAATTCAAACTATCTAACTTCTAACTAACTCTATCTAACTTCTAACTAACTTTTCTTAACCGCCACAGAGAGAAATGGAAGAGAGGAATAGGCTAAGAAGTATTTTGGTGTGTCTTAGTGTGTCTAAGAGTGAAGGAGAAGGTCTCCTTTTATAGTGTTCATGGGGGAACCAAGCCATTAACATCCCATTAATGTAGCTGAAAACGTTTTTCTGTTACAACATAACAGCCCATTAATCTAGCTGACAAACGTTTGTCTGTTACAACATAACAGCAACAGCCCATTAATATGGCTAAAAAACGTTTGTCTGTTACAACATAACAGCCCATTAATATGGCTGAAAAACGTTTGTCTGTTACAACGTAACAACAATAGCCAATTAATATGGTTGAAAAACTGAAAAACGTTTGGCCATTACAACATAACTGCTAAAACATTTTTGGCTGTTACCTCAGCTTTATGAGGCCTAATAAATGTCCAAAATGAATTTTGTAACTCTTGTATGTTACAAATTCAATTCTAAAACTTTCTCACTTTGGGTTTCAATTTCTCATTCACCCATGCCTCAAAATGGCTATTAACAATGATTTTTTTTTTTCAAACCATTTTTCCAACAATAAGTTTCTTGTGCTATATTAATAAATATATCATATTTGTGTTGTGTGGATACAAAAATAACTCATTTATTTAAATATATTACATAAGTCATTTTCAGGTTAAGATAATTGAATTTAAAACCAATCTATTTACTACTAATAAAATATTACACATACCAATTTAAAATTAACACAAAAATTAAATAAATTAATAAAATTTATTTATTTTATTTTATTTTTGAATCATATCATTATATTGGAAAATTACAAGCTTAGGAAAAAAATGGACAGAAGATACGCAAGAGTAAATCTATCTAAGGCCTATGTGTTTCAGTAAAGTCAAGCCATTTACAGAAACCAACGCACATATGATACATATCATGGTACGCACCATTAATGTACTTATCACTAATGTAAAACATTGTTGGATAAGAAATTGGAAATAATAATAATTAAACTTCAATCCTAATTAATAATAATAATAATAATAATAAATATCGGACATTTATTATTGGCAAATCCATCAATTTGTCAAAATCATAGGTTTATTTCTTTTAGGCTTCACTTATATTTCAGGTCAGCCAGTCCTTTACAACCACAGTGCCCTTAATATTGACCATTTTCTTCCATTGCAGAAGCAGTTATATAAAGCGAGATAGAATCAACTACTTCTTCGTCAATGGAAAAAAACTCTCTCTATATTTTTATATTTACAGAAATAAAAGAAGCTAACAACAGACCAGAAAATCTCAACATATAGATACACATCCATATATCTATCTATATATCTATATATACATATAATATATTTATACATAACCTGTACACCTCCGACCATATCAACCATGGGGCGGCGCGGAACAAAGCTCCGGGACCTCGTCGGAGCAATCAAGGACAGAGCATCCCAGGGCAAAGCCGCGATTCTCTCCCGACCCAACGAGCTCTCCCTCCTACGCGCCACCACTCATGACCTCCACGCGCCGCCGAACCCCAAGCACCTCGAGGCCGTCCTCGCCCTCGGTCACTCCTCACGCGCCACTGCCTCCGCCGCCGTGGAGGCCCTGATGGACCGTCTTCAGGGCACCGGGGACGCCTCCGTGGCCCTCAAGTGCCTGCTGGCCGTCCACCACATCGTCAAGTTCGGCAGCTTCATCCTCCAGGACCAGCTCTCCGTCTTCCCCTCCCACGGCGGCCGGAACTACCTCAACCTCTCCAGATTCCGGGACAGTTCCAGTCACGTGACTTGGGAGCTCAGCACGTGGGTCCGCTGGTACGCCGAGTACGTAGAGACCCTCTTATCCACTTCCCGGATTCTCGGATTCTTCCTCGGGTCGTCCTCGTCGGCCTCGGAGGAGGAGCGAGTTTCGGCGAGTTGGAACGGCGGCTTGATCCGGGAGACTGAGTCGCTAGCGAGTTTTCTGGAACAGATCTGTACTCAGCCCGAGTCGGATCTTGATTTGAAGGGCAACAGATTGGTGGGGGAGATTCGGGGCTTGGTGAGTCAGGATTATTTGTCGGTGGTAAACGAGGTTTCCGTCCGAGTCACTGAGTTCGGCGAGAGACTGAGTTGCCTGAGTTTTATCGACTCGATCGAGTTGATATGCGCCTTGAGAAGATTGGAAAATTGCAAAGAGAGGCTTCTATTATCGCCTAATTTGATGAAGAAGGACTTGAGTGAGAGCTTTTGGGATCTGATTAGTGAGATTAAGGAGAGAGTTGGGGAGGAGAAAGAGGACCCGGAGGGTAAGTTGGTGGTGGCGTTAAGGAAAGATAAGGGGACTGAGTCGGCTCGGTTTGGGGACCGAGTTCTGAGGTCGGGTGACTCGGTCCGATTCTCGTCGGGAAGATTAGCCGCCAATTACAGTTTTTCCTTACCAATTGTGGGGTCCATGGAAGCGTGTGTTTGATAGATTAATTGAACTTAAACAAAACTAATGTTGTAAAGAACAGGGTGGGACTTTTTTTTTTTTTTTTCCCCTTTCCCCCCTTCATTATTTTGTATTGAATAGTATCAATATTTCCTCCATAATTGATTGTAATTAACTTAAGCCCTTGAGTTCTATTATAATTTGGGTGTATAATTTGTGAGGTTAAAATTAAGCATTGATTTCTTTCTTTGTACACAAGTAAAAGTTACTTTTGTTTTTTCACTAACATGTCATTCACGAAAAAAAAAAGGGACAGAATTACGATATACGTTTGTTTGTTGGTACTACAACATTATAATTTGTTCTGAGGCATAATAAAATTAATCAACCAAGGTAAATTTTGAATGGACTACTCTGAGGCGTATCTTGTATGAGTTATAGGAAAATTAAGAGTAATAGCTTATAGTCTTCATTACATATTTTCCTTGAAGTTCTATATAGAAAATAACGTTAGTTTCTTCTCTCCCTTAATCAGATATAGGTTAGAATTATATAGAACAAGTAATGACCTACACGCCAAATTTCGCAATTAAATATTCAAATACTTTCACGTAATTAATTATTATTATTATTTGTAGAATGTGGAATGCAAACTTTCAAATACTTTTTGTTTCCTTTTCACATTAGTACACAATCATCACATGTTCTTGCATTCGGGTCGAGGGAAAGAAAAAAAGAACCAGAATGATTTGATCATTTTTGCAATTATTTTGTATATTTGTTTTCCTTTCTCAATACCAACTCCCACAAAACTTGTTTTAAAAAATCCATGAATGTATATGTAGTGCGGTCTTTTTATAGAAGGACGTTTCTTTATCTTATCTTGATTTCAAATATTCTTTAAAATATATAGATGTTTTCCAAAGCTTTAATGGAATTTGGAACCGAACAATTAGAGAACAAATTATGAAATAGGTTTTGCAAATCATTCAGGGAACCTTGCCGTCGATCACTGCATTCCGAATACATTGAAGACTGAAAATAAAGGCCGTTAACATAAAAAGTACCTCCGAATTGGTTTCCATTTTGATAGAGAAATTGCCCTTGATTGAGTCCAATATTCATTATGTAATCATCAGGAACACAATTAGTCGTTATTTCTAGTTATTGAAGACTACTTTTCGTGCCGTGAATCTTAGTTAGTTCAGTATGTATATATTTTCTTTCTTTCAACTGTTAGAGCATGTTTACAAATCCCTAATGTAAGAATTCATAATTGAAATCATAATAGATGAAATTGTACTTAGAAAGGAAGTTTAAGTAAACACAAGATCAATTCATATACCAAAGAAAATGCTAAAGAGCATAGGACACCTGTTGTACTTAGCATAGGCTCAAGGGGTGGTAGCCCTCTATTTTTTGCCCCCATATTTTATAAGAAAAATTCAATAACACTCTTCATATGACTACTTATTTTTTATTTTGTTTGAAGTTTATCCATATTATTTTGAAATACTCTACATATTATGTGGATAAAAATACTTTACATAATTCAATGAAAATATTTTACATATTTTAATTTTGTTTTGCTGTTACTTTTGATAATTTTCTTTGGACTCATTTTATATATTCTTTTTAGTTCTATATTAGTTTATTTTTCATAATGTGTTTCAAAATTAGCTAAAACATTTTTAGCGTATGCCCCCCCTAAAAAAAATTCTTGGCTTTTTATTAATTGGAATAAGACTTAATAAGAATAGATATAGAGAAAGCAATGTTATCAGGCGCATGCCATATATGTTAATAAGAAAAAGGGGCTACTAAATTATTTTGAACTACTTTGGTTTTTTCTTTTTTTTTTTTTTTGGGCAGTCTTGGTTGCATTGAAGAATCAAATTATTTTGAGGCCCTTACTCCTCAAATTATCAATTTATATATCTTTTGTTTTTATTATTTTCGTTGGGTTTGTAATATTTGGTATCAGAGATAAGATAACAAATTAGGAAACAAATCCTAATTATGGAGTAGCGACTTGGTATATATTTGAGAATGTAGTGGAATCCATAATTCTTGAGAAAAAAAATTAGGTGTAAATTTAATAAAATCCTTGACAAGATGTCAAGGATGTGGGAAGTAAAATTTATGATCAATGGCATGCGATTTAACAAAAATAAAAATGGTGAAATAGTTTCAAAATATGAAGAAAATGTTCAATACATGAACGAGTAAACTACTTTAGAGTACATGATCAAGATGATTGAGATCAAGATGACAAAACTTCTCAATAAAAGCAATGTAAGGCAAGATCACTTGCTTCTAAAGTTAGTGTATTATCTTGCAAGATATAAAGAAAATTGGTGGTCCGAGAAGATAATAAGAGAGGAGGATCTAGAAAAAAAAATTATTTCAAGTCCAAAATTTCACATGGTCCAATTTGGTAGCATATGATGTTTTTCTTCCACCAAGCGACAAAATTGAAGATGGATAACAAAATTTGTCTCAATAGAATATGTTCAAGGCAAACTATTATTTCATTACAAATGGGAAGCGGAAAAGAGAGAAAAAAAAAGTGTGGATGCATAGTAGTGACGACAAGGGCGACTTTAAAGGGGGAAGGAATGCTACCGTAAACAATTTAGAATTATTGTTTTTTTTTTTTTTGCATTTTTTTCTTTATATTTTAAATTAGTCAATTAGTTAATTAGTTTGTTAGTAGAGTTAAAACATGGTGTGTGGTTACTAATAATGTTCCTCATTTGGTGGCACAATGGTAATGGTTCCAACGTGCTCTATAGCTTGTATTTATACATACATGATAATTAGAAAAGAGGGTGTGGAATTATTTGTGATCGACTTTGGATTATTTTGGGAAGTCTTAGTTCCCTCGAAGAACAAAATTATTTGGAGTCCCTGGTTCCTCGAAGAATTAGATTTTTTTTTTAATTATTTTTGTTGGGCTCGTAACGAAGACAATCTTCTTAATCATTCTTGGCTTCTATTATGAGGCATTAGGGATTAGTAAAGATGTGCTTACCAAATAATTAAAGATATGTGTGTTAAAAGACATATACTTGAGTCTTTTATGGATATACACGAATAATAAGTAGCAGGAGACCAGGAGCTTCTCATTTCTAGTTAAATTTACTCCAGCACAATTTGAAGTGATCAATTGACTGACTTGAAAGAGTTGGTTTGAAAAACAAAAAAGATAACCCACAAAATTACGACCCTCATCCATTTGACCTTTTTAATTTAGTGTTGCTCTCAGAATGTGATGGGACCATAATTATAGGACGAAAAATATTTCCAACCATAGTACACCCATCACTCACTCATATATGCAATTTTTCTCCCAAGTGCTTGCACTTTGTGTCTTTAGTGCTACACTTTTTTGACCTTATAGATCGAAGAAAGGGTCAATTCAGTGTATACATTCAAGTATGCATGAAATCTTTTGCGAGTAACAAACCTCGAAGGGTTTAAAATATAGTTTGGGGGTTACTCGGCAAAGAATTAAAGACAAATGCTGTGGAATCATATTGTCATGCCGGCCAATGGCAATTGATCGAGATAGATTTGCCGCCAACCAAGAGAGAAAAAAGAAAAGAAAACAAAACGACATTAAATTCACAAAGCGACAACTTAAACCCTGCCCAACAGCGCTCAAACCCCACTAGGCAGGCAGTAGGCACTAACTTAAATATTTGCATACGCAAGCATGGGAGAAGCTACATTTTAATTCCAGAGTTCCAGCAGACGCGACAAAGAAGACATGTTCTAGGTATGAGATATGACCATCATAAATGGCACATGGGTGTGGCCAACCAGGGACCCATCAAGGATCATAAATGAGGGGAGTATGGGGTAAAAGTATTGAAGAGATTATAAATATAAACAAAATACACAAACATTTCTTTTAAACAAAAGTTTTAGTATATATTATATTGCGCCCGACGAGTTTTTGTGGATTAAAATGACTACATAATAATCTTATTTTAAATACCATACAAAATTTTAAAGGTTGAAACTGATGTGACCAGTTTTGGTTTTAGCTGAGATGTTAATTGTGCTTTATTTTTAAGGTCTATTGGTATAAGTTAAAACATTGTGGGCTAGTATTTGAGTTGAGACAATATGAATATTGAGAAAGAAGTTAGTTAAATGGCACTTTAATGATTGGTATTAGCTTTATAGCAAATTTTTCTAAATAAAACCAAGTTATCAATTATATGCCTGGTAACGATGATCCTCTTCCTAGGGATAATTTGGACCTCCTTGGGCCGAAATTTATTTGTACGAGGGACTTAGACGATGGGAAAAGGACATGGGTAGGAATAATTTGGTCCAAAATGATTTTCTTTTTTTTTTTGCAATTTTTTTTTTCAAAATTCAATTTTACGAGTGTCATAAAGACTAAACTAAGTCACAAAAAGGGCTTTTTAGTCAAATGACCGAATTTTGGATCATAGTTTACAAAATGGTCATTTTTCAAACACTGTTAAAAGATGGTCAAATTTTGAACTTATTTTAGAAGTGGCCACTTTTCATAATCAAAATACATTGATTTATTTTTTGGAAATTGATTTATTTTTTGAAAAATTGACTTACTTTTTCAAAAATTTATTTATAATTCATAGATCAATTAGAAAATGACTATTTATCAAAATAAAATTATAGGAAGGCCATTTATTAAAAGGTCATTTGAATTAATTTTGAATATTTCTTACAAATACTCTCACAAAAAAGCCATTTAGGCCCAAAAGACTACGACTTGTCCATTTCTCGTTCAATTTTGGCTCTCAGTTTTTTATTTCTTTTATTGTTTTTATTTTATTTTTTTAAATTTAATAATCGGGTTTTATCGTTTGGAGCCATTCTTTACAACCAGGTATAGTAGAGGACGTGTTGAAGATAAATGACCTATTGGTCAACAAGGCTATGACCATAGGTTAACAATTGTCATGGACCATACGTCAACAAATATTATGACCACGGCTAAAGATCTAGAATAGCGAGAATGATTGTCAATGTGACAAATTGTTGCGCAAATTATAAAGTATTTGCAAGCGCACGAAACTATTGAAATATATAATGGTAAGCAACAAAGCTGAACCACAAGAATTATAAAAATTTAGAAAGTACTCTAATATAACCTAAACAAATCGTAATTCTAAACTAGTCAAAACAAAATTAAAAAAATAAAGTTGTGCATAGAATCCGAAAATAAAGAAGCAAATTAAACTAAAACAAGCAATTCGAAATAAGAATTCAGGAGATTAAATTACCGGTTTTAGAATCGGCCATCATTTAAGTTAACAGTTCTCTATAAATTAGTTATTCTCATAATTTGATTAAGAACTCGAAATCAATTTATGGCATCTCTTGAATATAAATTAAATGCATATTAAATAAATCTTATGTAAGTTCTTTTTTGTTTCGTGAGTTATGTGTCTAAGTATTTTATGTATCAACTTTAATAATATGATCCCAAAAGAATCAAAGAAACGAAAATAATCTACAAAATATGAAGCCAAGAATTATTTAAACAAGTTTCTAACTTTAAAAATTACATGATAAGGATTAAGCAAATTTAATTTAACAATTATGAGAAGCAAGAACTATAAACGTTGAAGCACGCATAAAAAAAATTAAATTTATAAAAAAAGCTTTGTTAAAGAGGGTTTCATCCCCGAAAAATAAAACAACTCATAATATGGATAGCCAAAACCACCAAGAAAATTAGAAAGACAGAATTAAAAACAATCACAAAAATATTCTCTGCTGCAAACAACTCATACGAAAAGATAGCTAAAACCACCAAAATCATGGAAGCATCAAATTGTTGGTAAGCGTTGTATTTATATGTATATGTACTATACATATATAGAGTCTGTTTTTAGTTTCACGAGTGTAAGTTTGGACATTAGTTCTCTGTCAAAAAGCAGAAAGGCACATTTCTCAGCGCTCATGCTCCCCGAAAAATACTTATTGTGTCTCAGAATATGTTTTTTTTATCCATATGTAACATTTTGCTTGAGAGTGTAACATTTTATTTAGAGCATGTAATATTTTTACGTCAGGTATTGATGCCTCATTTTTTCTGTGTGACATTTTAATCGACGCCTATATATGTATATATGGTGACTTCGGATTTGTATTGTTGGTTCCCTAGCTCCCGAGTTATCCCACGTTGAGCTTCGGAACCT
The DNA here is from genome assembly GCA_002914845.1 of Trema orientale. Lineage (NCBI taxonomy): Eukaryota > Viridiplantae > Streptophyta > Magnoliopsida > Rosales > Cannabaceae > Trema > Trema orientale. The sequence continues at coordinate 15,596 of JXTC01000536.1, read as the reverse complement.
ATGTTTGTATCTTCTACTTGTTTTTTATTCATCATCTCTCATTACCATATACATATAGGAAACCAATCAAGTAGGTATTTTTTATTTTTACTTACACATAGGTATCATTTTGGCCAATAAAAATTTATTATGTATATTTTTTTATTATAAAAAGTAGAAAAGGGAAAATGCATTAATAATGCACGTCTTTTCACGCACTTCATTATAACTGTTGCATCACCATTAGACGATGATCCAACGGCTAAAAAAAAAAAATACCTACACATAGGTAAAAAAAAATACCTACTGAATTAGCAACCATATATATATACACATGTATCTCGAGAATTGAGAATAATTTTTTTTTTTTTTTTTTGTGCTAGAAAGAGAATTGAGATTGCTTATGATTATTTGTATTTAGACACTTTTTTTACTCTGAAACATCAGGACATTGGTTTTTACACGCATATATGCTAGCTTGTCATTTTAAAATAAACCGGTATGTTTTTATTTGGCCAGTACTGTTGCCCACTTCTCCATTCTCTTTCCAACTTTCTCCGTCAAGTTTTGCACATTCACTATGTATATTGTATAACAAATATAATCAAAAGCTATAATGAATGAAAGAGAAAATAACAGTACTGGACTCAACTAAAATAAAGTTATCTACTTTTCCCATTTGCAGCAAATGAGCATGACTCCCAATATCACAGTTTGGGTCTGTTGTGCAGCGGAAGCACAACTACTCCAAATGCTTATATTTAATACTAAGACAATATTAAATATAAACTACCAACTAGCTACTGAAATTAACGAAAGCAGAAAATGCGCAGAAAATACTAAATGCAAAAATAAAGGAGAACGCAAAATTTAGCGAGGTTCGACAAATTACCTACGTCTTGGGGACATGCTGACCACTTCACTAACTCCAAAAAGAGGAAATATAAAATATAAAATCTGGACTATAATGCGAAAATCCAGAAACAAATAGGAAAAAGAGGTAAAAATAAAACTATGGAGGTCCTTAAGAATAAAAGTTTCACCAATAGGGAAACTAATTTTGGGATGATTAAAACCAATTACAAAAGGCTTTATTTATAGCTAACTGCAGACCCCAAATATTCATACACAAACGATGTGGGATAAAGTACAAAACTATTACAAAAGCTAATAACAAGCTAAAATTCTAACAATCTCCACCTCGGCGAGTTAGCAGGTCCCACCCAAATTTCCCCACTTCCCATATTCTCTATCCATTATAGCAACGCCACTTTATTTGCCAAAAGGCACCATCAAACTTGCAGGATGTTGATCAAGTCCAAACAATGATTGAACTTGATCGATGTCACCACCTTGGTTATCATATCTGCAGGATTCTCAGCAGTCCCAATCTTCTGAAGCAGTATCTTTCCTTCATCAATAATCTCTCGCACAAAGTGATATCGGACATCAATATGCTTCGTTTGTACATAGTATACTGGATTCTTCGCTAAGTGAATGGCACTCTGACTATCAGAATAAATACAGACATACTCCTGAATAACTTCCAGCTCATCCAGTATTCCTTGTAACCAAATAGCTTCCTTCATAGCCTCTGTAACTGCCATGTACTCTGCCTCTGTAGCTGACAAAGCAACTGTAGACTGTAAAATAGACTACCAACTGATTGGTGCTCTTGCAAATGTGAATACATATCCAGTAGTTGATCGACATTTATCCAAATCACCAGCGTAATCTGAATTAACATAACCAACTGCACACTGACCAAGTCTATCATCCCTCAAAAATCAAACCAATATCTACTGTCTTCAATAAGTACTGTAGAATCCATTTCACAGTTTACCAATGATCTTTACCCGGATCATGCATATACCTGCTCACAACTCCAACTACATGTGAAATGTCGGGTCTCGTATATACCATCGCATACATCAAGTTACCAACCGCATTCGAATACGGAACTTGTGACATGTACTCTCGCTCTGTATCTGTACTCAGGGACAAAGACACACTAAGCTTGAAATGAGGAATAAGTGGTGTACTAATAGATTTTGATTGTTCAGTCATACCAAAACGCTGTAATACCTTTTTCAGATATTACTTTTGGGTCAAACTTACCTTGCTTCTTCCTCTCTCTCTGCTAATCTCTATACCGAGAATCTTCTTCGCTTCACCAAGATCCTTCATCTCAAACTCTTGATTTAGATGAGCCTTCAACTTCTCAATTTCTTCTTGATTCTTCGAAGCTATCAATATATCATCAACATACAAGAGTAGATAAATGAAAGACCCACCTCGTAGCCTGCGAAAAAATACACAACTATATCGAACTTGCTTCTTGTGTACTTTTGACCCATCATAAACCGATCAAATCGCTTGTACCACTGCCTTGGCGACTGTTTCAGACCATAAAGCGATCTTTTCAATTTGCAAACCCAATTTTCTTTTCCAGCAACCTTGAATCTTTCTGGCTGAGATATATAGATTTCCTCTTCCAAATCACCGCGTAGAAACACAGTTTTCACATCCAATTGAATTAGTTCAAGATCCAACTGCGCTACCAAGGCTAACAAAATTCTAATAGAGGAATACTTAACAACTGGAGAAAATACCTCAGTGTAATCAATTCCCTCCAACTGAGCGTAGCCTTTCGCTACCAATCTTGCCTTAAAGCGAACATCATTCTTATCAGGAAATCCATTTTTTCTTTATATATACCTATTTGAACCCAATTACCTTCTTGTTCTTCAATAGTTAAGCTAGCTCTCAAGTTTCATTCTTCCGAAGAGACTACATTAATTCTTCCATTGCTTTCTTCCACTGTTCATTTTCTGAACTTTGGACTGTATCTTTGTACGTGGAAGGAACATCATCATCTATAATGGGAAGTGCATAGGCCACCATATCAACAAATCGAGCAGGTTTACGAATTTCACGTCTTGGCCTATTATGTGCAATTGATTCCTGCTGCTATTGAGGCTCTTGGGTCTTCTTTATCTTCAGTGTTCTCCTCTGCCAATGGCGTGTCACCACTATTTTCAACAACATTAACTGAGACTACTGTTGTCATTTTCTCAAACTCCACCTGCTGCCGACTAGGCTCCACCTGTTGCGGAATACTAATTGTCTTCTCTTGATCTTCTGTTACCTTCTTCAACATGGCAGACTCATCAAAAGTAACATCCCTGCTAAATAAAATCTTCCTCGAACTTAGACACCAAAGTCGGTATCCCTTTATACTTGAGCTGATGCCCATAAATAATACTTTCTTGGCTCTCGGATCCAACTTGGATTCTTTGACATGATAATAGGCAGTGGAACCAAAGACATGTAAAGAATCACAATCACTAGCATGTTTTCTAGTCCATACCTCAAGAGGGGTTTTGCCTCCAATTGCAGTTGATGGTAAACGATTAATGAGATGACATGCATATGTAATTGCTTCAGCCCAAAGAACTTTGCCCAACCCAGCATTGGACAACATACACCGAACATTCTCCAATAAAGTCCGATTCATGCACTCTGCTACCCCATTCTACTGTGGTGTTTTTTTGATTGTAAAGTGACGCACAATACTTTCAGACTGGCAAACTCCTAAAAATGGATCGCTCTTATATTCTCCACCATTATCTAATCGAAGTCGTTTGATCTTTCTACTCGTCTGAGTCTCAATCATCTTTTTCCATTTAAGGAAAACTTCAAGCACGTCATCCTTATTCTTTATTACATACACCCAAACTCTTCTAGAAAAGTCGTCGACAAAAGTAACAAAATGGCGCATACCTCTCAAAGAAGCTGTCTTGGTAGGTCCCCACATATCTACATAAACATAATCTAGAATACTTTCAGTATTGTGAATTGCTGTGCCGAACTTCACTTTTGTCTGTTTTCCCATAACACAGTATTTATAAAAGTCCAACTTGCAGGGCTTTGCTTCTTTTAGTAAGCCTTACTTCACTGAACTAAAGAAAGCTTTTTCCCCTGTATGTCCCAAACGCATATGCCATAACTTGGTAATTTCTGAAGCTTTATCATCTTCAGAAACCGCAGCAACTGATCTAATAACTGTACTATCATTGTAGTAATACAAGTTATTTCTTCTTGTACCTTTCGTTATCACCAAAGAGCCTGAAGTGACTTTCAAAATTCCATCTCGTATAGATATAATGAAGCCTTCAGATTCTAAAGCTCCCAAAGAGATGAGATTCTTTTTCAATTTCAGTACATACCGAACATCTGTCAGAACTCTAGTCGATCCATCATGATTCTTCAATCGAATTGAACCTACCCCAGCTATTTTACACGATTCATTATTACCCATGTAAACAACTCCACCATCTAGCTTTTCAAAGTTGAAGAACCACTCCTTGTGAGAACACATATGGTAAGTGCAACCCGAATCTAAAATCCACTCGTCACGCTGAGACGTCATCGACTGACTAACTAGAGCAAAATCTGCCTCATCGTCTTCAACTTCAGCTACATATGCATCAGAAGTAGCCTTGCCCTTGCTTTTATTCAGTAATTTCAGACAATCTTTCTTCCAATGCCCTTTCTCATGACAAAAGGTACATTCATCCTTACTAAGTTTTCCCTTCGAACGAGATCTACCCCTTTTCTCTTGCTTACGGCCCCTGGCTGTAAGTGCTTCTGCTGGAATGTCCCTATTTTCCTTCTAATCTTTCTTCCGAATTTCATGATTGTACAATGCAGCACTCACTTCATCGAAGGAAAATTTTTCCTTCCCATGAAGCAATATAATATAGAGATGATCTAACTCATCAGGAAGGGGCCCAATCAGCAACATTGCTTTATCCTCATATTTGAAGGTTTCATCCAAATTCAATAAGTCTGCAATCAACTGGTTGAACGTATCAATGTGGTCACCAATAGTCATACCAGGCTTCAACTAGAGGCGAAAAAGTCTCTTCTTTAAGTATAGCCGGTTCTCATTGCTCTTCTTCATGTATTTGTTCTTGAGCACCTTCCATAGCTTACTTGCAGAAGTCTCCCTCATGAATGGATACTTCTGTTCTCTACAAAGACATGAGTGGATCGTACCACAAGCTTGACGATTGATCCTCTCCCATTCTTTATCATCCATCTTCTCCGGTTTTGTTTCCTCCAGAGTAACATCCTGATCTTGTTGACATAAACCATCAAATACCTCGCACTGCCATAAGCCGAAGTTATTTCAGCTATCAAATTTCTCCACATCGATTTTTGCACTAGTCACAGTCTTCATCTTTGCCGGCATCGAAGATTCTGATATTTCTGCTAATATTTCAAATAGCTACCAAACATATCCTAGGGCGAACCTTTCTCTGATACCACTTGTTGTGCAGTGGAAGCACAACTACTCCAAATGCTTATATTTAATACTAAGACAATATTAAATATAAACTACCAACTAGCTACTGAAATTAACGAAAGCAGAAAATGTGCACAAAATTCTAAATGCAAAAATAAAGGAGAACACAAAATTTAGCGAGGTTCAGCAAATTACCTACGTCCTCGGGGTGTTGTTGACCACTTCACTAACTTCAAAAAGAGGAAATACAAAATTTAGGCTATAATGCGAAAACCCAAAAATAAATGGGAAAAAGAGTTAAAAACAAAACTATGGAGGTCCTTAAGAATAAAGGTCCTCATCAATAGGGAAACTAATTTTGGGATGATTAAAACCATTTATAGAAGACTTTATTTATAGCCAACTACAGACGCCAAATATTTATACACAAGCGATGTGGGATAAAGTACAAAACTATTACAAAAACTAACAAGCCAAAATTCTGATATGGTCCCCACACCTTCAAATATCATTCTAGTCTATACTCCGTTTTTGCATCAGTTAAATATAATAATTAGGTCAGTAACATAATTTAATCAACAGAATTCATTAAAAAAAGAACTTTAATTGACAGAGTAAATATGTATTAAATAATTTCATGCATAACATTTCTTTTTTTTTTTCTGAATTTGTTGTTTTTGTTTTCTTGTTTTTTTTTTTTTTTTGGTTTTAATAAAGTAAAATAAAATGCGAATGTACATGTTAGCAAAACCTAGTCTGAAACAGAAATTTCATTATACATTTGATTGGAAAAAAAAAAAGAATGAAAAACTTGCCAAGAGCAAATATGAAGTAAAACCAGAGGGAATGAGAATTAGATAAAAAAAAACCGAAAATAAAAGAAATCAGACAGATTTAAGAAGCCAAATGTAGAACTGAATTCAACAATTCACTTAACAATTCATCAAATCAATAATAGAAGTAAGTAGCACATTTATAAATGAGCAAATAAGAGGAGTCATAATTTAACTAGAAAATTAAATAAATGAATTCGAAACATACTAAAATCTAATTTTAAAATAAGACAATAGCTTAACGATGATAATCCTAAATATGTTAATTCATAATAAGTCTTAAATATTTGATAGCGTATCCTAATCTGCGAAAAATATGTACGTTGCTGCAGGTGTAGGTTTCTTTCATTTTATTGTGAAGGAAACGCACTGTCGCAGATGTGTTATCTTCCTATGGGATTTCGTGTGAGGACATGTTTTGGTAGCATAATATTTGACAAAATTATTTTAAAAAAAATATTGGGTCAATGACATATGTGTACAAATTTTTTATCATTTTGCTTAATTTCTTTGGCAAGGTATGTATTCTTTATATCTGTTCTAGAATTTTTCTCAGAATTTTTTTTTTCACATATATTTTAATGAAATATATACTGAATTGGTGCTGTTATTTTTGTTTCTTTTTTCGGATTTTTTGTTATGCAAACTTTTTGTGTTCTTGTTTTCTTTTTTTTCCTTATTAATTATTGTATATCGGCTGATTTCAGGCTATATTTGATAAGAGGGAAAGAAGATAGGAATGAATGAGTACCTAGGAATAGAAGTAAAAGAGATGAAGGAGAGCACTCTTTCTTTATTGTATTTGGTATAATAGAAAGAAGAGAAGACTATAAGAGCCTGTTTAGTATTGTTTTTTGTTTTTTGTTTTTAGAGTTGTGATTTGGGAAATGAGAACAAAAACTGTTTTCTGAAAATTATTTTTTGTTTTTTGTTTTCAGATTTGTATTTTAAGAAATGAGAACAAAAACTGTTTTCTGATGTTTTCAGAAAATAAAAGGTATTTGAGAAATATTTTTTGAAAACAATTTTTAGAAAAAAAAAAACCAGAAAATATGTTTGAATAGCAAAAAAATAACTCTAGTTTTTAGACAATACTTTTTTTTTTGGTTGCAAAAAATTAGGAAATATTGTCCAAAATTATAATAAAAAATTACAACCTCAAATAATTTTACCAAACTAATTTTTACCTTATTGAACCTTATTTCTTTTAATTATAATATTTACAATATTAAATCTGTGAAAAGACAAATTAATAGAGCAAATAATACTTTATTTAAATTTTTAACGATTAAACAAACTTTAAAGTAGTTACTTCATTAATGTGATTAAAACACACTCATTACTCTATACAATGTCTAAATAAAAGTGATCAAATATTAATTATTAATTAACACGACATACCTAACTAATTCCTATTATTATAGTTGATCCACATGACTTGAGAAATATGATTATGACTAGCTGCTGCTGATTCATCTGATAAATTCACTATATATCTTGGCTCGTTTGAATAAGCCTCTTCGTCATTTTTATTATTGTTATCACTCTTTAGACCTTTTTCTTCCCATTCTCTAAATATGCGGCCATATCTTGTTCTTTGACGAATAAAATTATGAAGAGTGCATCAAGTAATAACTATCATGGGTTGTCGACTCAATTTGTGTGATAGCATCATTTCCAAAATTAGAAATCGTGCTTTTAATACACCAAAGCAACGTTCAATTACATTTCTTAGAGAAGAATGCCTATAATTGAATAGATCTTTAGCACCACGTGGTTGTTGACCTCTACCACTATACTCCTGTAAGTGGCATTTTTCACCACGATATGGGGGAAGAAAATCCCAAGTGCACAGAAATCCAGAATCTACAACATAGTATTCACCTACCCAAAATAAACTGTATTGAAAATAGGAGTTAGTTTCATCATTTGTACCATCATAAGAAATAGAAGATAAGAATTCAATTGAAAATTTTCAATACCTTCATTAGGAAATGGAAATTTATTTTCAGGTTTTATAACTGCATCTAAAAATTTTCTTGAATCATTTGCAGTACCTTCCCAACCAGCATACACAAAAGTGAAGAACATATCAAAGCTACATGCATATAAAACATTTTGTGTAATCATATTTTTTTGACCTCTGTAACTAACTTGCTTATCTACAGGAACACATGCACTGACATATGTGCTATCGATTGCACCAATGCATTTCTGACACCAAAAAATATCAAAATTTAATAAAAATTATATTCTAATAATAACAATATAATTTTTACTGAATTATCTTTAATGTAATGGATTACTTGAAACTATGGATAATATTTTGAGGAGTTGACAATATGAGAAGGTAATGGAGCTTGAGTTGGACGAATTATATTTTTTCCCAACCTATACATTGCCTTCAAAGTTAAGTGGAAGTGTCTATCAATAGTTTCAAGGGAGTGTTGAAACTGATCTGCTACAAGTCTCATCCCTATATTTTGGCCAACACTTATGAGAAAAATAGCAACTGCTTCTTCAACTTTAATCTCTCGTGTGTCTTTTAAGTACCCATTTTGTTTTAAAGGAGCATAAAGCTCAAGAAATATGTCTCTATCCATTCGCAACAACTCATAATATGTTCTTTCATGACCATTTAATAACTTTCTCATAAAAGCTTCACTATTTAAAATTAATGTTCTTTGAGGTACTATTTCAATAAACATTTTATCGTATTCACTTAATAACATAAGCATCATGAAATCTGCAAAGTCATCAAAATCACTACTTGTAGAAGATGAACTAGAATCATCCATTTGATTTGTTCTAGTCCTGCAAATATTATCAACATACACATTTAAAATTTGAAGGACAAAATAGAGAATATATATATATAATTAAACTTAGCAAAATTATAGACTTTAAACACATAGAGATTTTGATATTTCATATTTCTCAAATACTATAATAATTTTAAGCACATAGTATCAACAATAGACTTTAGGCACATAACAATTTTAATATTCTATGTCGATCAAATATTATACTAATCTTTAGAACCTATTAGATACTAGGATGACATACTCAAAGCCTATCTAATTAAGCCCTCTTTCTAAGAGTGGACATATTAACAAAGATCTCTCTCCAGTCGGGATTCTTAAACTTGTCAATTGCTTTCACTTAAATATTATTATCAATTTTTTCCATTCCTTCAATGATTTGCACACACTTTGTAAGAGAAAATTCTTCCTTTTGGCTATTACTCTCTGCACTAGGACTCTTCTTGTATTTTTCAATATTAGTTAAACAAGCATCAGTCTTAACTTTAGTTGCCTCAGTCCACAAGAAGTCAATCAGTCATTTGTTGTGATCTATTCTTTTTAGATCTTTGCTCTGCACTAGTTGTTTCAGAACATTTTGATGAGTGATTAAAAACTTCATCCACGAGATGAGCACCTATGCAACTAGTACCATCATGATCATCATTGTTATGAATATTTTTCTGACCAAATTTACTCTCTAATTCTATCTCATCATCTGTATTAGGTGGGTTTTACCAGCAGTTTGATGAAATGAGCCAGTAGCAGTTGACTTATTAAAAATAAGTTCTAATAGAATAAAGTGATTGCGATGTCTTCGGATATGCCTAAAGGAAAAAGAGAATTAATTTTATGGTCCAAATTATTCAAGCTATAATTCTCCAAATAAATAATAGACCCAACTAAAGTTTCCTAAATATATGCATAATATACTCTTACCCTTAAATTTTTTGCCATATTTCCTCAATAGCAGTCACAGTATTGGTCTCAAAATCCCATCAAAAACCAGTTTGTTTCAATAGTTTAGCAAACTCACGATACTTAGTGCGTAACCTATTGTATTTTTGCTTAACCTGTTTCATTACGAACATGCGCTTACTTTTACTTTGTAACTCTTGAAGAATTTTCGACCATGTGTTTGAGCTAAACTGTCCATTTCTTATATTTCTGGTATTGACTTTATTAACTATGATATCAATCAAAATCTTTTCTACTCTTGGACCCTATAAGCATGTATCATCAAGTTCAGTAACCTCATTCGCCATATTCCAAAATCTAGTACCTAAACTAAAAAACTTCAATATTTCAAACAAATAAATACATAAAATAATATCTTTGGAGTAACAATAGATAAAAAATAGAAAAAAAGGTTCATGAACTGATATGGCATAGTACATATACCAAGAGAAAAACTGTTTATCAAATAAAAGAAACTTTACTTTTGTAACCACTCAAACAATCCCAGAAATAAAATTTTGACCATATTTATCTTTTTATAGAACTTGAAAATGGGATCCAATTATTAAATGATATACTGATATTCCTATATATTTATACCAAAATCTAATAGATTAAAATCATAATAAAGTGAGACATAGACAATAAATACCAACAAAGTAACATTAATATTTCTAGAAAGGAGTTCCCACATAAACATAAATAGAGGATAAACAAAAAGAGGCACTGCAAGTAACAAATTCCAAAATCTGACAATGCAAATAACAGACATGATGCTAAGAGTTCCTTTACAACTATCAATCAAAATATATGTTCTCGTGTCTATAATAATTAGTCCGCAAAAGAAGAGTCAATATTAGCATTTTAAAACTTTCACTCCATAGTCCTGCTGCAATGATATTACAAGGGAAAGATGGTATGTGCTTTCTTTACATTTTTTCACTAGAGATCTTGCACGAAGTTAAATTATACCAGTAGATATAAACAGACACCAAGATAAATCCCGTAAGAACAAGGGCATCAATGAAAAAAGAAAAAGACGAGACTCTATAAGATGAATCTATCTAGGAGTTCAATGTGTTATTTTATGTGTTTCATGTCCATTTTTATCATATTGAAGCAAGCCTAACCTCAAAAAGTATGTAGTACAGAAATAGACATTAATGATATCTGACAATGTCCGTAGTTCAGTAAATGGCATCCTAATATTGTCCGTAGTTCAGTAAATGGCATCCTAATATTGTATGAGCTTGTCATGGATCTCCCTTTTACGAATGCACAAGGGAAGAAAGCAATAGTGAGCTATTAAGACATCTAACAATAATGCTTCTCCAGTCCAAAAATGTCAATTCTTATTTGCATTATGTTACCAAAGCAGCCAATAAAATTGAAGAAAGTGTGCTTTGATAATTTGACAATGCTTTGATAAAATAACATTAAAAATCATGCTTGAATTAAAAAAGAATATGACAAAATCTAATAAAGCTATTATCTCTGTATCTCGTTTGACAACTAAGCTAGATGACAAAAACAAATTGGTTTAGATACTTGCAAGATATTTTAGGTTCTACTATGGAGTATATAGAACCTAATTTTGAAGCCTATAGCATATTTGAAATTCATATTAGATTCAATTACTTGAACTCTTTTCGAAATTCATATTCAAAATTGATATATCCTTTTCGCTAAAACTATTTTACTTGAACTCTGCATTAATAACCAGATCCAAATCATAGAAAGAATAAGTTCTCAGATAAAAGAAATGAACATTTCAAGGCTTTCAAATTAAGAGTTTTTGATAAGGGACTTCAAATTAAGGATTTCAGATCAGAGAGTTTTTGATAAGAAACTTCTAATCAAGAATTCTAGATCACACACACACACACACATAGAGACTTATCATGTTGAGGAGTCACCAGAGATGAGGCCCGCAGAGCTGAAGCACTGGAGATGAGGCCGATGGAGCCGAAGTGCCAGAGACATAGCCCAAGCGCCAGAGACGAAGCTCAATCTCAGAGCTTAGCTTCACATTTAGCTCGTTTAGCTCGTTGGTGCAGAGAAGAGAAGCAATATTCTCTGAGTTTTCTGAGTAACTCTGAGTTTTGAGAGAATAAATGAAAATATCAAAATGATGTTTCTTGAATTCTCTCTTTTTTTTTTTAACTTTGTTTTTAAAAGTTGTTCCTAGAAAATAGGGCTAAACAATTCTAGTTGTTCTCAGGAAATAATTTTTTATTTTTTAGAACAGAAAATAATTTTTTGATGTGCTTGCCAAACACCTCCTAAAATTCTCTCTTTATTTGATAGGAGAGATTTAGAGAAAAATAGAAGAAACAGAATATATTTTAGTTAGAATAACTAACTCTTCTATTTGTGGGCATTTTCCAGCTCCTAAAATCTCTCTAAAATTCTAATTTTGGATGGATTAAAATTTACTTAAAATTGAGAAGTTGAACTTCTTTGTCTATTTTCTTCTCTCTTAAATCTTTCTATCAAAATAATCACGATACCTCAAATCTATCCAATAATTCCCTCATCCCTCTCCTTCTTTCCACTTCTTCCAAACTCATTTGTCACCCTCATTCTGTGTTTTTGAACACTTTTCAATTCTTTTTTAAATTAGAATAAGCTAATGAAGGAGGATAGGCAAGTAGATGAACTGACGAGTCAATACAATTAGCTAGGTAGTAACCATCCAAAAAACCTCAATCCCATTGCCGTTTACGTATTAGTATCAGGAGTGTCATGTGATAGTGTCAATTGAATACTTAGGACGTATCACTTATAATCTTGTATCAATTTTGTAACATTGCTCATTTGATTAGATTATTACTAATAGTGATATATCTAGATATAGAGAGATACTCTTTCCTTTTTCTTTCTTTTTTTTCCAAAAGGAATTTAGAAAAATACAGATAAAAAGAAGTGTATATATATATAGGACCATATGCTTACAAGAAGGCCAAAGTCGAAACAAATAATGATATTATAAGTGAGTGAGATTGCAGCAAGCTCAATGTTACCCAAGTGACTAGCAGAGGTGTTGGTGTTTTTGCCCTAAGAGCAAAATGTAAACAATGACTTGCTAATAAATAAATATATTTGTTTTTTATTTGCTTGTATATATTATTTATGA
>JXTC01000535.1:179693-195984 GCA_002914845.1 Trema orientale | reverse complement strand
TCTTAATTGACCACAAATTGCACAATTATCACATTATTTGTGACTTAATATTTTTAGTTAGTGACTAATATAAAAAATTGTCACACCCCAAAACACATTGTTTCAGTAGTCTAGTGGCCCCATTAACAGATTGCCTTAAACACCACAAGCTGAGATGGAGACATGAGCAAGAGCAAAGTTTTCAGGTGCTCAAAGAAAAATTGTTCAGCGCTCTAGTCCTCGCTTTACTATATTTCGATAAGGTATTAATTTTTTCCTTATATTGAAGTTTATGAATCAATTTCTTAATTCTCATTGTTTGTAAAAGGTTATCTACAATCCGATTTTCTCGTAACACTTATTTGAGTTTAATAAAATTGTTTCTCCCAAAAAATGGAAAAAAAAAAAAAAGAAAAAAATTTCCTAGCAAACAATTATCCTACTCGAAATCAATCACAAATCTTTGTTCCATTATCTTTCATTTCATTTCTTTCTACTATCAAACACATTCTAAAAAAAAATATTATTCAGTGTAATCGATAAAATGAATCTCTTTCGAAATAGATTGTCCACAAATCTCCGCTCACCGCAATAAGGATGACTCGAACCAAAAACACTCTATATAGTACGAGACTGTGCTAATACGGTGGTGGCTATTTGGATCTTACGTAAATATGTTTGATACAGGTAGTGTCATCGTAATATTAACATAAATCAGGCTAATAAGTCAAATTTCTAGTACTGGAAATTTTAAAGTTGGGCCAATAATTGAGAGACACATAACATCGGCTCTTCGGAAGCGGCTAGTGACACATATAATCGGCTCAGAAGGGGCATTACTTCACTTATGTCTTCAAGTTGGCCGGAGATTGAGAAAACTGAAAAAAATAAATAAATAAATAAAAAAGGTTTTGCCATGGTCATGGCGGGTAACCTTTGAGATTCGCACCAGTTTCTCTGTAAAAACCCTATATCGAACCCAAAACTCATCGAGCCCAAAACTCGAAGCTGAGATTGACAGAAATGGCAGATGAAAGCATAAGCGAGAGAGAGAGGCACCAGATCGAGCAGATATTGGAGCTCGATCTCGAGGAGTTGCTGGTCGAAGAGGTCGATAGCCTTCACGACTCATCCGACGATGATCGTCACGCCACGTAATCATCGTCTTCCTCCTTGATTCTTTATTTATTTGCAAATTTATGAGTGTTAGTACAGGCTAAAGGAAATCGATGTCCCTACCGTCAAGTATAGTTTCCGAACTGTTGTGTTTTATGATGTGGAAATTAGGGTTTTGGAAAAAATTTCACAATTTCCGAGTACTGAATCTCGTTTTCATGTTTATGAATTTGAGATAGTTATACTATGTTTTTGGCTCATATGTGTGTATATGCGGTCTAAATATGTGTAAACTTTACTTTTAAAGGCCAAAGTTGAAACAAATTGTAGGCTCTGGTATGTAATTATATTGTTCAAAGGTTTTTTTAAGTGTTATTTGACTGTCTGGGCCTCCTATAATTGGATTATGCTTTGGCATTGTTGTGGTTATGTCATTAATTATGATTTAATCTCTGATATTGGGTTACTGCATCCTGTGTTAATGAACGGAAGTGGTCGTGGTCATGATGGTGCTGGGACATCTAGTGGATTCACCTTTAACACATGTTTGGCTTCTTTGCATACGTATCTCGGCGGTAAGATTTCTTGTTTAGTGATGTTTTCTAAATGTTTATGTTCATCTAGACTGTTGGGTTTAGTGAGATCTTACGGTTTGACTTACATTCAATAGATGTTGAAGACACACACCATAGAGTTGCCTTTTTGGAGGGTGGCGCTATCTTGAACCTCCCGATGTTCTATCTTGAAGGTGCTGATTCATTCTTTGATAGAATTCACTTTTGTATTCAATTTCTACAAGTCTTCACATGGTAAGGGATTTTGAAGAGCCATTGAACACAAGTATGATAGAATGAATTAACACTCTAATACTTTGGAATTGTTGCAAATGGTCAAGTATATGTGTCACTAGTATTATGTGAGCTTTGAGCAAGCACGTTTAAGTCTACTCTTGCACACATTGAAACTAGCTCCAACCTTTTCCACTTTGGCGACTAAGTATCATGTCAAACAACTAAGGAGTAAGGTGTATCATCCTCTGGTTCCCCCCAAGACCCCCACCCCCTTTTTCTTCTCTTATCTCTTCTTTATTTTTATTTTTTTTTTCAAGGACGATTCAAATTTTGCTTTGTTGTATTCAGGAGTTGTTCTATTTCCTGAGGCAACCCTTCCTCTGAGAGTTATTGAAGCCAATTTTATAGCTGCTATCGAGAGAGCATTGACCCAAGTTGATGTACCTTTTACAATTGGTGTGGTAGGTGTAATCCTTTTATAGAGCTGGTTACCTGATTCTTCTGTCTATGCAATTCCGTTCTCCGCTTTTTCCATACTCTCCCCCCTGAAACTTAAATGAGATTTGAAAATTTGGCCAGGTTCGAGCTCACAGGAACCGTGATAATGGAAGAACAACGTTTTCAACTGTTGGGACTACTGCAGAGGTAAGTTACTGCATCCTGCTGCTCATTTCTCGCTCCAATTTCATGGTTTATGAGGAATGTTCTTAACTTTTTGAGATTTAGTGAAGTTCTGGTTTTCATTCAAGAGACATTTATAGGTCAATGAGCTTGCAACCCCTCTATATTAAAAGCTTTTCAAAAGTTGTAGAGGATATTGAGCTGTTTTTAGTGATGAGGAACTCACTTAATTGTCATGTTATGTTTCAGTCGTAGATGATGTTGAGCTGTCAGAAGTCGTGATGTCTGTCTTCTTTGCTAAATCTTGCTGTCTAGAGATATGGGTATTGGTTATGTTTGATAATACACTGATGTCATTGCATGGAACAGTGCAATATAAAAATCTATGCATCTTCATGCTTTTTACTACTGTCAAAGTGTCAATAATGGAAGTTGAAAAATTAAAATTTTTGAACGTATTATGTTCTAGTTTGTTGTCATTTGGTTGTGCTAGTTTATCTTGCATCAACTTCCTACGATTCAATTTCACAGATTCGACAATACCGGAGATTAGAGGATGGTTCTTTGAATGTTGTCACACGTGGGCAGCAGAGATTCCGTTTGAGACGCCGTTGGATTGATGCGGAAGGAGTGGTTAGAATTATTTTTTATTACTATTTATTCTCTTTCCTTTTTGTTCTTTCATTCGACAACACGCTGATGTCATGTTAAAATACCCTTCTTTTAGCCTTGTGGTGAAATCCAAATCATCCAGGAAGACTTACCATTGAGGACCCCACGGGATGCATTTGGAGATCGGCTGCCTTCAAATGCTTCTTGTGCTAAACCAGGCGGATCTAGGGATGACAAGGATTTGGAGGAAAATTCAGATGAAAGTTTTGAAAGTTCCCTTTCATTGACAGAAAGGAAAGTTCACCAATCTGCAATTGTTTCTTGTTCCGGATATGATACGATAGATGAATCAGCCAGCAGCGATGATGATAAGTCAGAATTCCAATTTCAAAGAGCTCATCATGACTCTGAGTCCGATGAGTCATTACATTCAGAACCTGAGAATGGAGATTCTGGCTTCGGAAACAGTTCCATGTCAAGATTGCATTCAGACCAAGGGAAACAACGCATTAGCTGTTTAAGAAATAGCAACATAAACCAGTTGCGGAGAGTTCCAAGAACATTCTGGCCGTTTTGGGTTTATCGCATGTATGATTCTTATTGTCTTGCTCAAAAGGCTGCAGGTACATTGACTTTGCTTCTCTTCATGCCTTGGTAGGTTGCAAGTTTAGGTTTTTTGACCTTTGTTACATCATTGTTTTTTATTTTTTCAGAACTAATTATGACATTAACTGTGCTGTCCTCTGCAATCATGTGGAAACCAAATACACTTTATCTACTACGTATAGCTATGAATCTCATTTGATTTTATGGAAATGTTGTTTATTCTATGTAGATTTTTATGAACTGAATTTTTCAATTTGAAGAGGATGTCAATTAGTTTGAATTTGGACATCAGATCCTAAAATTTCCTTGACTTCCGGTGGATCAATGCCAATTATTTTAGATTGTTTGAAGGGGGTTCTGGAGAAAGACATGATGAAATAATGGAAACTCAATTGTCCATGGTAGCTTAAGCGTATTGGAAATTGTCTTTCTGTGTTGTCATGGATTCAAATTGAAAAATAAGAGGTTGTTTGTTCGAAATTAAGTTAATTGAACATCACCTTTCTTGTTTTTTTCGTGTTTCTTGGTCCTCCATGCATTCTTTCCTTTTTTTTTGTTTTTTGTGTGGTGGGGTTGGGGGTGGCTATTTGTATCTTATTTTCATCTCTGATTGATGTTATCTGCTCTATATTTATATGCAGATATGTGGAAACAGATAGTTGGAGCACCTAGTATGGAAGGCCTCGTGAAGAAGCCTGATCTTTTGTCGTTTTACATTGCAAGTAAAATTCCTGTGTCTGAATCGACGAGGCAGGAGCTTTTGGAGATTGATGGCATCTCATATAGGTTGCGCCGGGAAATTGAGCTCCTTGAGAGTGTTGATCTCATTAGATGCAGAAACTGTCAGGTAATACATGATCTCACCCCAAAATTCTGACTATTTGTGTGTGAATGGTGCATAATATGTGTGAAACACTTTTAGTTGCCCAGCTATGAATGTCTGGTGTCTATAATGCAGGCTGTAATTGCAAGGCGAAGTGATATGCTGGTGATGTCGAGTGATGGACCTCTTGGTGCTTATGTGAACCCACATGGTTTTGTGCATGAGGTCATGACTCTCTACAGAGCATTCGGCTTAGCACTTATAGGGCCAGCAGTGAGAGAATACAGCTGGTTTCCTGGGTACGGATTTTTACCTTGAGTTGTTCTGTGCAAGTTACCACGTGGAAAATATCTGACTAGTGTTTTTCTTTACTCTAGAATATCGTTTCTAAGCAAGTTTCCTTTTGGAAAACCCATT
Organism: Trema orientale; assembly: GCA_002914845.1. Classification (NCBI taxonomy): domain Eukaryota; kingdom Viridiplantae; phylum Streptophyta; class Magnoliopsida; order Rosales; family Cannabaceae; genus Trema; species Trema orientale. Next base: position 191,019 of record JXTC01000535.1, on the reverse strand, counting down.
GAATTTTTTGAAGTAGTTGGTTAAAACTTATGTGGGAGTAACTTTCCAAAATTTAACATTGCATGCTGCTAACTGTATGACATTGCTAGAAAGTAATTTTTTTTTTCTGGCGTGGCTTTAGATTGAAATTTCATGAGTTGCTGATTTGGTCTCTTTTTTTCATGACTTAAAATTCTTTTTGCAGGTATGCATGGACAATAACAAACTGTGCTTCTTGTGAAACCCAGATGGGGTGGCTCTTTACAGCTACAAACAAGAACTTGAAGCCTAGGTTGTTTTGGGGAATTCGGAGTTCACAAGTATCTGAGAACACTCATTAACACCTGACTCTTATTTCCTTCCACAAGTATCCAAATCTCTGTAGTGAGTTTTATTTGATTATAGCTGCTTATGTGACTACCCTTGTTTAGCATTCTAGATTCGAATTGAATCCATGTATAATATGCCAGCAGTTTTGAACAATAATCATATGGCAAAAGTAGCTCAGTCTCTTGATCACACCATTAAATTTATATTTCGTTTACGCTAGTTCTGAGAGAGAGACTAAAAGAAAGTAAAATATTATGCAGGTTTCCTGATGGAGACATTGAATTTCACTCATTTTTATTCATATCATATGGAATCAGTCAAAAATTAATACAATACCGTGGGAAAAAAATAAAAAAGAAAAGCTAGATCGGATGGCATTAACAGGAATAAATTGAACTACAGAACTCAGCAGAGAACCAAAGTGAAAGCAGTAGCTGTTTTAAGGGGAAAACAATGTCCAGCAACTTCAGCGATAGCTTCGGTAGAGAGGGCTGTACATGCAGCTTTCTGCATACTTAACGAGATCTTTAGGACGAGGGAGATGAGAAGCCAGACCTATGACACAATCAAAATCATTGTTTTTCGAAGCATTAGTATTCGATTTGAAGTGCTTGTATGAGTGATTCAAATTGGACGTTGAGCAAGAAACTTACCAAGTTCATACACCTTAGCAGCAACATTAGCAGCAATATGGGCTGAAATCTTTCTGATATTGGTAAATGGTGGGTAAATCAATCCTTTCCCATAGTTTTCCTCCGATACCTGAGCAGCTAAAGCTTCCGCTGTAGCAAGAAAATGAAAATTAGTAGTAGTTATGGAACTGGTTAAATTGAAAATAAAGGAAATACTTGTGCATTTTGTCCAAAATTCTGCGAGTGAGTGGTGTAACGGTTAATCGTCCTTTAAATACTTACAGGCTGCCAAAAGCATATCATCATGTACACGAATAGCACCGGAGATGATCAAACCCAAACCAAAACCAGGGAATATATAAGCGTTGTTGGCCTGAACATTGAAACAAGTAGACGAGTGAGCCTTGGTTGCCGTAGTAAAATTCAAATGAGAGTGATTCAGAAGCAAAGTGCACTTTGCACAGCCAGGTAGGTGAGGTAACAAACCTGGCCTGGCACAAAAACTTTCCCTTCATAGTTAACAGGGTCAAATGGGCTTCCACTAGCAAATATGGCTCGACCCTGTGTATTGAGAGAAAATATGGTCATGTAATGTGCACTAAAACTAACGAGAGCTTTGTTTAAATAATCAGAAAAAGGTCTATTTGTACCTTGCTCCATGTGTAAGCTTCTTCTGCTGTGCACTCAGATTGTGATGTTGGGTTGGAAAGAGCCAGAATGAGAGGTTTCTACATGCCAATTAAGACCAAATGTTATTCATGTTAAGACTAGAATTCTACATGTCAGAGAGAGAGAGAGAGAGAGAGAGAGGTGAAACCTCGTTTAAGGATGCCATGGCCTCAACCACCTCCTTTGTAAATGTCTTTCCGACCCCGGATGATCCTATCAAAACTGTTGGCTTGATAGCCTGACAAATTAAAGGCACAAAATAAGATGACAGGAGGAGGGGAAAAAAAGGTAAATTCCCATAAAAATGTTTTGGCATTAAAGCATAAATGCATAGCAGATTTCATACCTTCACAGCATCAAGGAGTTCCTTAACAGGTTCATGCTCATGAGCCCATGGCTGCTTAAAATGTTGAAGTGACCCAATACGAGATTTCACAATCAGTCCCTGCAACATAGACAATATCCCTGTTATTAAATACGATACCAGATTATAGAAAACACAACAAATTCAGGCAAATATTATTTCAAATGAAATGTTAGCTACCTTTGAGTCCACTAGCCAAATCTTCTTCCGGGTTTCTTCTACTGGAGCTTTTGTCTGCCAAGGTATTAATTACATTATTAGTTACATGTTACAATTTCTTTGCTGAAGCAAGAAAACAAACCATATAATTGACAAGAAAGTAGATACCTGTTTTGATATCTCAAGAGCTATGAGCTCTGCTATACCAGTTCCAGCCTACAGTAGCAAAAACACAAATGTGAGAAACACTATACCAAGGCACAAATGACAGAAAATATATTGCGCATGTATTTATGTATTCTGTGCAACCATTTCAGCATACATACACAACCATTAGGAAGAACCGAGGAAGCAATGCTCAGGAAAAGAAAAAAAAATTGTGTACAATTTATGGAATCCTGCAACTGAGCCAGGTATAAAAGTAGCCAACTCATCAAGTAAACACTAGTTAAAGAGATCTTCATTCAAGCAAAGATATTTGAGCCTCACCTCTCCAGCCCCCAAGAATAAGAATTTATGGTCAGCTAATTTTCCCCCAACTAATTTCAAGGCTGAAATAAGCCCGGCCAAAACCACGGATGCTGTACCCTGAACCAAATTGAAGAGAATCATAGTAACTGGAAATATTCTCAAAAATGGAAACAAGAAATAACATTCAAAAGCCATTTCATGCATATGTACCTGTATATCATCATTGAAAACGAGGTGGCTTGAGCTATATCTTGATAGCAACTCGAATGCATTATGGTTCGCAAAATCTTCAAACTGAAAAAAATAATATAATTCAGAAAATCAATTAAACCATACATCAAATGAGCTTGGAAATTCAGGAGTCCATAGAATTTAACATGTTAGAGCCATAAAAAAAAAAAAAAACCTGGATTAGGACTTTCTCTCCATAATTCTGCTTAACTGCAGTCATGAATTCTTCTAGAAGCTCTGCATATTCCTAAACAAGGAAAAAAAATGCCACCTTAAGTTTCCTGAAATAGCTGTAATTGCTAATGGCTTACACCAGTTAAGCCAAAATTTCAAAGTTAAGAGAGAGAAAAATAAACCTGCCCAGTTGCCCTTTTATGCCTGAGCCCAATGTAAAATTCATCGTTCAACAACTTCTCATTATTCGTGCCAACGTCAATGGTTATAGGCAAGCACTGTAAACAAAAAAAAAGTGCAGATTCTTAATGAAAATGTTCCATGAAAGGAGAACTTTCAATGCAGGACCAATGTCAAACCTCTATCATGGTTTATTAGCATCACGCTTCATGCATAATTCAATTATCATCAAAGAATTTATCTTGTGCACAGAATAATTTAGAACTATCATTGTGAAAGAAAGTAATACGATGAAAATGGTTAGTGAAAACTAATGTTGAATAATAAAAACTTGATTCAATGTAAAGAACTGAAAACTAAATAGGATCAGCAACTATAGAAACTTACTGCAGAAGGACGAAGTCCTCCCAGTGCGGTATACAAAGAAAGCTTTCCTACAGGAATCCCCATGCCCTGAAAAAATTCCAAAGAAAAAGGAAGACTAATTAAATTAAGATAAAGACAATAATATGAAGTCATGAACTATACATGTCTACCGGAGGTGGAGACCATAGTTGTGGGGATATTGGCTTTGTAAAGTGAAAGGAAGGAGCCGCTTTACCTGGCAACCCAGGTCCCCAAGCCCCAGAATGCGCTCACCATCAGTAACAACAATGACTTGGATGTTCCTCTCAGGCCAGTTTTTTAGCACTTCAAGGATCTTTCCCCTAAAATAATATTCGGAAGGATCAATATCTGCTTGATAGCTATGGAACTACTTTATAATTTTCGCAATAATCACAAGCAATCAGATAGCCATACTTCTCTTTCAAACTGATGTAAAGGCCCTGAGGACGCCTGAAAATGCTACCGTACTTCTGGCAAGCCTCACCAACAGTTGGAGTATACACAACAGGAAGAAGTTCCTCAACATTATCGATTAGAAGCTTGTAAAACAGCCTTTCATTCCTCTCCTGCAGAATAGTGTGGAAAGGCAGGAAACAAGAAAGCAGAATTTTAGTGATTATACAACAAACAACTGTTCTGATGTGATTCTCATCAATTTGAGAATAGATGACAAGGTAAGTGAAAGACCGAATCTCAGTGGTCTCGACATTCTTTCAACCTATATTCTCTTAGTTTACAGACTTGGTGAAACTGAAGAATTACCTGAAGGTCCATCATGGCTGTGTATCTATGCAATGGGACTTCATACTGGCGAAGATTGTGCATCAGCCTCTTTTCCTATACACCCAAATAGGTATAGTGAACTTTAGTAAAAGAGAGAGTCTAATTTTAGTGAACAAAGACATGAATATGAACTTAGAGGAGATGAAACTTTTCTAACCTGAAGCTCCTGAGTCAGAACTGCTGGAGGCAGAAGGCCACGCAGGTAGTGAGCATCTCTCTCCTTCTCAGTGAAGGCCAATCCTTTGTTATGGTGTGGATCACGCAACAAAGTGTAGCCACTGTCACACATTCACATTGGAAAATCAACTTAGTTAATGGATTAAAAATCGACATAATGCTAGGCCACATGGATTTGAAATGTTACTTAATAACATGGTTTCATCAAGCACATATCAGAAAGTGAACATTGTGATACGTAACATAAATTAGTGAAAATTGGAGATGAAATGGAAACTCTTGTAAATGTTATTTTTACATTACATATTAAGAGGGAAAAACATATGGTTTAGTTGATCAGGAAATCAGTAAAGTTACTTAAGAATCAAACTAAAAGCTTTAAATAACACAGGACACCAAATTGTGGGTTAAAATACACTTATGGCACGCTTAGTAGACCGTAATCGTAATCGGAATGAACAAGATTTAAGAGGCCATGAATTGAGTTCTGTTTTGGCAGAACGAATGTATAAAGGATATTAACCAAGCATTTGTTCCTTTTAATATAAGTAGAATTCTACATTTTAAAATAATTACATTGACCTTGAGCAATTTTTACGGTATAACTACTAATTTAACTTTCTCTTCTTTTTTTTTTTCAAATTTAGAAATAAAAATGGTTATACATTAACAATTAGAAAACTTTTTTGAGTTTATTAGTTTCACAACAATCCAAAACACAACTTTATTAAAACTACTGAAAAATGAAAATGTGACCCAGATCTTAAAGAACCTAAAGAACAAAAAACTTACCAAAATTCACATAAAACCCAATTAAAAATAATAAGCTTATAATCAAACTGAATTCGTAAAAACCAAATTAATTTCCATATTATGGTCTTAATATTCATGATCTTTGCGTGTCTCACCTTGCAACGGAGACAGTCCAAGGAGTGACAAGCTGATCCTCCGTGGCACTATCCTCACCGTACACGTCATCAACACCACCACCATAGCCAGCCTTCTTATCCATATCAAGCACAGAAGAATCTCCACCGTTGATCAATGTACTCGCCATTAATGCAAAAACCTTCCTTTCCCTACGCACCAATATTGCTCTCTTCTGCAAACAGACACAGCCCCACAAAAACCCAGAAACCAAAAACACCGGAAACAATGGAAAATGGGCCAAACCAAAGCTAAAAATCCAAAAACCAGTTCTGTGAAGAAACCAGAAACAGAGGCCTCTGTTTTATAGGCGAGCAAACTAGGCTCTATTATTATGGATATAGACCTTGGGTTTAGCCATGAAATAAGGTTGAAAATTAAAAAAACTCAGTCTACGTTTCAATGTCAAAGACGACACCGTGGAATGCCTACGTGTACAGTCTCGTTCAACGAATCAAAAGTGACATTTTTGAAAGAAATAATAATAATATTTGAAAATTGAATAATAATCAGATGTAGACGTACGTACCAGAAAGCTTTGAGGTTTCAGCAAGAGCATATTGGAGGAACGTAAAAGGAATGAACTTATAAATTAATTAATTAATATATATATATAATATATATATTCTCCGCGTTTTTAGAGAGAGAAAAGATAGAAGTGGAAACGTGGAAGGTGAAAGCGTTATTATTTCCCTTTCATGATTTAAGCAAAATTTCGGTTTATAATTCATTAATTACTAATAGTTGGACGTGATATTAATAGGTAATTAAGAACTTGGTCCTGATTATTCCATATATAAATTGATTACGTTTCATATGTTTTTGATTAGCTAGAAGGGTTTTTTTTTTTTTTTGGGGGGGGGGGAGGTGTGGTTGGGTTTGGGTGGAGGGACAGAGAATTGAGGATTACGATGGATGATGACGATTAAAAGTAGTTATCATGTAACCTTAAAGAATACGCCTTATTATGTCTTGGAAAAAAGGAAAAAAAAAAAAGAAGAAGAACACTCCTGGCTAAAAAATACACCTTAAGTTAACATATATATATATATATATATTTCCTTTTTGGTAAAAAATAAATAAATAGAAAGAAGAAGAAAAATACACCTAACTATACAGTTGTTTTTTCAGTTACTTATTTTACTAAAGTTTATTACGTTGCAATGGGTAGAAATAGTTACAGAGGCGAAACTAATTAAAGCTTTTTAAGCAACACTTAATGCACGAAAATAAAATAAAGACATACATAAATGCTAACAAATAACATATTATATGATAAGGTTATTTTTTTTAAAGCGTATGATGAAAAAATGGACAATCTATAAACTATTTACAAAATTAGAGATTTCATTTAATGAAAAATTTTAGAATTCTAAAATGGTTGCTAACTCGACCTCAGTCAAAAAATTTCGACTAATTAAAAGAAGTCAACAATGAGAAGGCAATGCTGGGAAGAGAACCGGCCATGTTTGACCGGGTCCTTTTTTTTTTTTTTTAATTATGATCAAATGACTCTACCATAGTTGAAGATTTTCGACTGGAGTCGAAATTTTCCGACTACCGATAGAAAATCGATCGGAACAGCCAAGAGAGGCGGCAACACAAATTCAACCATAGTTGAAAATTTTTAACCCTAGTTGAGCAAAGGCGCCACCAAGATCGAGATCGAGACCAATGATGATTGTGCTGCAAGTGGTAATAATGACAGAAGTAATTTGGATTGTGTTTAAGAATAATGTATTTTAGGATTTGTTAGGAAATAAAGTAATTCAAATAATTTTAGATGTGTGACATGACGATAAAGGTTATGAAAATATTTATGGGTGAGTCCATTTTCTTTTATCATGGGAGGCTTAGTAGACCCTATAGATATAAAATTCCCTATATGATATAATGATATAATAAATTTAGTATTTTTTAGACTTAACAGAATATTCTAAAGTAATGTTTTACTAAATGGGAGTCAGAATAAGAGAGTTATTTTTCTTTCACATGCATTCATATGTTTACTTACACATTTAGAAAACAAATTTTGGTTACATTTAGCTAAAGAACATCAAGAATTCATTAGATAGAGGGAGAATTAAGGAAAGAGAATTTCATGATGTTCTTTTTGTAGAGGAATGCTAACACAAGTTATTTTGTCAACTTTTTTCTCCAAGACCAAGTTTATTGATTGACATATGAATGAAGTGAGTAACAATATTGTAAAGAATGAGAAAACGAACCATATTAATAGATCAAAAATGCCATTATCAGAATAATAAGTAATCAGTGCAAACACCAGTTTCAGAGAGTCTACTACTTTCTTCCACCAGTGACCATTTCTCCTCCTGCAATTCCTCCTCACTTCCTCCACTAGTAGGTACCTCCCTTACTAAGGAGAGGTTTATTCTCTCTCTCTCTCTCTCTAGTATGGATTTTTTCAGTTTCTTTATTTTTAGTTTTATTATCAAATAATCATCCCATTTAGGAAGGTAATCTTTTATAGCTAGTATACCCAGTATCTAATCTTCAGTGCTTTGTGTAGTTTTTAATTTTTTCTATGGTGGTATGTAATTTATTATTGATTATTGTTATTTTAGTCCATTTAGATTTAGATTTATGGTGGTTTATAATGGATCTCATGGTGGGGATCTTTTTAGTATGTTTACAGATCTAGACAGTGTATATGGTAATATTTGCTCTCCAATGGTTCTTTGATGTGAAGCGAGAGACACCAATAACGAATATTGAGTGGAGGGTCACAAGAGCCAACAACTGATGCTTAGAGCTCTGTTGGAGTGCACAACAATGGTGATCTGCATAAATCCCCTTTTCCTATATCGATTTGGCCAAGATCCCAGTGCACAAATTTCCTCCGAAAGCCTTAATTAGTTTTTAATGGTTGTCTGCCTTGTAATCAAAAAATATTTTATGGGTATTATACTGTCTTCTTATTTGTAATAAAAGTATTTTTTCTTAAAAAAAATATCATTTGGCATCTAATAAAGGGATAAATAAAGTGATTGTTGCTACCACTCCTCCTTTACACATTGTTTTTTATTCTTTCTTTTCTTGTTTGCTTGAAAGTCGCATATGATATTCAAACAGAATGTTTACCAAATACCAACCTTTATATGTTCATTTAAAAGTAACAAACTCTTCTTTTGAATTTTATATTTTCTACAAACTTCCATATGTTTTATTTTCCCTAAATAAGTATGGAGGATTTAAACTTCTAAGATGCGATTAACAACTAAGCTAGACATTGGACCATATAAATTTTATATAACACTACACCATAGGAAAATTACATAAACCACATATGGATTTCTTTTTTCCCCCTTAAAATCATGAATTTCCAAAAGTTACAATTCAAACCTTTCAATTCAGATTTTGTTTTAAATTTCCTTACAATTCAAACCTCTAAATTCAGATTTTGCTTAAAATTTCCTCTTTGTCAACTCAACTTATCAAAATTAATAAGAGAAAAATAGAGATTTTAGCCATGATAAACAATTAAAAACTCATCCAAACAAATATAAATATTAAAAAAAAAACTGACCAAACTAATACAATATGCTTGTTTAAGTAGTCAAAACACGACAGAAATGGTTAAAATTTATCCCGTTTGGTCACAATTCCTTAAGTCTATATTTATTTAGTTGAAATAATAAATTTGCATTTCCGCTAACTCATTTTGACCAATTAAATTAAAGGAGGCAAAATTTGAAAACAAAACCCAAATTTTATTTCTTGAAATACCAGAATTGTTTTAGCCAAAAAAAAAAAAAAAAAACCAAGAACTCTCGAGTGATTTATATAATTTTCTTTATCAATACGATATAATTAGAATCGAACAGAAATTATCACACTTATAAAAAGTGGAAAGTGGTGCAAAATTTTTCTAATTATGTCGTACGTGTCTAGATACGATTACATGTATGCATATGTGTGGCATGTGTATACATATACATACAGATGTATCTATTCATATGTGTGTGAAAGGTAAGACTGGACTGAGTTGGTGAAACGGTGAAGACTGGTGAAGGTTAATCCATTTGAATTTTGAACCTACTAAAGTTTACTTGGACCAATTGATTGTGACCTACCATTTCCAAAAAGCAGCTAGAAGAAATTGACGTGGACCGATTTCGAAGACTTCCTACATTTTTCTTTCGAATATATATATTTTCCTCTTTGGATTCCATTTCCATATGACGAAGCTCATACTTCTCTTTTTCAAACTTTATTTACACCCTTGGTACTAAGAGGAGATGGAAGGATTTTTTTATTTTTTTTTCCTTTTGGAATAAAAGACATGTTTTTATCAAGGGTGCAAATCAGAAAGTACATGACTTGAAATCAAAACATGACTAAAATTAATCCAGAACATGTCTCTAGAAGAATCAATAGCTGATTTGACTAATACGTGGTCACTTTATTTTTTGAACGAGGAATAAAGGGATACGAACCACAATTAATATAAAAAAAAAGCTATAAAATATCTGAAATAATATTGCAATAGGATGCCAAAGAGTGAAGGGAGGAAATAGCTTGCACAGCTCTAGTGGAATCACTCTCTATAACAGAGATCTTCAATTGATCTTGTAATTGATCATATTTTGATTAACCTTTAGCCCTCTGCTCATTTTATTTCTTATACTGAATCATGACGTCATAAAAATTTATGGAGCTCGTTCATTTCCAAATATATAAGGAAAAACCTATGGGGTGTACAATTACAATAAAATAAAACGTAACTAAGATGACGGTCTCCGTAAATTTGAACTAAGATCTTGCTTTATAAATGAGACTGTCTAGATCTCAAAACTAAGCTAGCTAGTATTTGTCTTCATATTCAACTACTCTAAAACACACATTTTCTGTTTGTAGTTGGTGAAACTTAATTCTCCGTGTCATACCTTTTTTAGTGGAAGTCTTTCATATTAAGAGAGACTTTTTTCACTTCAAAGGAATGCTTTAATTGTATTCACAAGAGATTTATGTTGTAAGTGATATTGAGATTGAGGAGGATAGTATCAAAGCCAAATTATATACAAATTTGATGAAAGTTTGACCGTTCAGAAATATTTACCACTCACATCTTTTTAATTTTCTCCCTCTGCCTGGCCTATTCTTAGAGGCCAATCCATTGATTTCAACTAATGGCGCAACTAAATTAACTATGCTTAGTTGTCAAAATTGGTATACCACTTTAATAATGTTACGCATATTAATCAAGGCCATCTAATGGATTAGATATGGTACGAATTGAAATGCTATTTAATTAGGTTTTTGCTTTTATGGCCATAAAAGACCCATTTTTTTTTTGAAACAATAAAATATCCATTTTTAGCTCTACGACTTAAGAAAAGTTTTTTTTTTCCGTTGAATTTTTTGAAGAGTTGGATATTATGAATATGACTACGACTATATCATCATATAGGTGTGTATATGGTTTGCTTTGGAGGATCGAATATAGACGAAGCCTATGAAGTAATGAATAATGATGATGGTGGTTTATACCAACAAGTGCCACCCAATGGGGACTATTTCATGACCGATCGAGTTTGAAAACTTTGAACCATCGACGCGGCGACGCGTAAATAGAGTAGTTAGATATGGAGACGACCAATGAAAATTCAATAAGAAGAGGCGTCCGACCAAACACGCCAGCTAAAAGATGGTTCGTATTTTTTATTATATTTTTGGTTCTAGAAGGTGAGATAAAACATGGTTCAAGAATTTACACGGTTACACCTCTCATAAATCTTAAAATATAAATCTTAAAATAATCTTTGAATACCCTATCAATTGATTCTCATCTATTTTTTACCTCTCACACCCCATTAATTTTCTTTTGTGAAAAATTCTATAT